>CABFOV010001139.1:118508-132433 GCA_902141375.1 Timema poppense
TCATCAAATAAAAAAAAAAAAATCCACATACTGTTTGTTATAGTGCAGTGTTTAAACAAACAAACTAGGTTATTGAAATAATTTCCTTCATTATTATTATTATGAATAACAAATATTATTAATACTATTATTATTTTTATTAGCACCACGTCTTGCTACTCGTTCGGTTAATAACCTATTGTTCATGGTTACAAATTAAGCTTATAATTAATATTTTTTATTTCAAGATTGATTTTTTTAAAAGAATCGTAAATTAATTAAACCAATTATAACTTATTCTAAAAAATGTATGGGTTTGTGTACATATTACGGAACATACGTGAGAATTAGCAGCTATGCTTACATAACTATGACCGTTCTGCTTATGAAAAATGCTCTTTAGAGTATTATTATTATTATTATTGACCTAGTTATAAAATACTATCCACTGTATTTTAAATATAAATTTAATTGAAATAAATGTAGATTTGACATTTTCCTTTATATTAGACTAGTATTTAAAATTTGTATCATGCCAGATGGGTTTACCTTTAATCCAATTCTCTGATGTTTCTCTGTAATTATTCTTCTCATTGCTACTGTAATTTATTTTTAAACAATTAGTCAAGTGTCAGAAGAATTGTAAGGGGGTGGTGGAGGGGGGAAAGAAATATTTTTATGGAGGTTAGGTGGTAGAAAATGGGTGGGGATGTAGGTGGCGAGGGACTAAAGGGAGTTAGGATTGGTGACGCTACTCTGAAAACCTGAACCGACCAAAAACGTGCCTCATATTTCTCTCTGAGCTGGTAATTGCGATGTGCGGTGTGGCCATCGTCTTTATTGATCGTAGGAAGGGGGAAAAAAGAAACGAAAGAGAGAGTGATAAAGATTGGGACATAGGGACGGCCCAATAGCAGGCATGATTTGGTGTGCATTTTACTTGATCCTAGCATGTACTTTTTTTTCATTAATGGTAAAAAAAATGAAGATAGAAATTTTCAGGTAGATCCCCGGACAACTTGAAGAGAAAAGTTAATTATTTTGCATCAATTAAATCCATTGAAAAAAAAAGCGAATTCTATTAATACTGGATAGCCGTAGCTTAACAAACTCAAGAATTAAAAAAAACACTCTAATTTCTGCATAGTATGATTAAAAGGGAAATCTTTTAAAAGCTAAAACATTTGTCTTGTGGTTCTTTACTAATATCTAATCTAAAGAGACTCCATTAAGCTATAATAATATGTATTGGTCAAACACATCCTTAGATGTTAAATTTGATATCACATGTTTTAGAAAACTATCATTTTGTGACATACTTTTTAAGAAAATAAACTAATATAATCAAAATTAGGATACATTAATAAATATATTCAACTGTTAATAATTTTGTTACATCCATTTCTCTTTCCAACATGTGTCAGTTTTTTATTCAACCTATATATTTTCCACTGGCGGCTGGCTAGGTCTGTCGTAGATTCATATGCCATATAATTTAACTTAAGACTAGGACAGGCACAACATCCAGTCCCCGGCCGTCAATTTATCAATGTGAGAGGGTTAACCCACATTTTCATCAATGATAAATTTTCAGTTTTGCCGAGAAACGAACCTGGGACCCCCGGATCAGTAGGCAGAAACATTATCGACTGAACTAAGGTGTCGGACAAGGTTAATAATATCTCTTATATATAAAATTCTCGTTTCACAATGTTCGTTCCCGTACTCCTCCGAAACGGCTTGACCGATTCTCATGAAATTTTGTGAGCATATTGAGTAGGTCTGAGAATCGGCCAACATCTATTTTTCATACCCCTTAGTGATAAGGGTTGTCCACCCTTAACATTTTTCTATAATTTTTAGACATTTTTTTAATATCTTTATTTTTTTTATTATGTCGCATTAAAAAATACATACAACCCTAAATTTTTACCCTTTTATCACCAACCCCTATTTTTTAATAGCCATTTTAGTAATTTAATCATTTTTCATCCCCGGTCGATAACTGATCAATCGTCATTTAATTAGTTATCCCCGCCAGTTGTCTACAGGTGTCACTTCTGACCCAGTAAACAGCACGGAGTAGGGATGAGAACGGGGATGAGAGTGGGTAAACCATCCAGTTTGTTTGTGTTAGCTAAAGATGGACTAACAAAAAATATTGTTCACGCTATGGCATTAAGAGATTGATATTGTTTGTTAGTGTTACTGTCGTAATTGATTAATTAATGATATATAATTTTAAGGAATAAATTATAATAACTTAAAAATAATGTTTGCCTTTTGTTATTTTTATATTCCCTCATCGTTCACAGCGCTCCATGCCTATTTCACGCATATACCACATTCTTACACACTTACAATAAGTAAGCTATTTTTTGTCTACACTAGAAATTACTTAAAAATTATTTATATGGCAAAACAACGTTTGCCGGGTCAGCTAGTATGTTATATTTCTAATTTGACACAGTTTAGTTCAAGTTATAATAAATTGTTACAAAAATACCTGATAGAAAAAAAGGACTTCAATTTGTTCAAAATTAATCCCCGATTCTAATAGGAAGCCCACTTTCAGCCACCAACATTTATTAAAAGTCACTAAAATTTGGTGTCGTAGAAATATTTTTTATTTCATTTATTAATTAAAATGATCAAAAGTCTCCAATAACACTTTCTAATGGATTATTGTTTAATTTCCCTTTACAGTATTCATTAAATAGACTAAGAGTATAAATGCAATCGTGTTTTTTTTAACAACGCCATTGTTGCAATATGAATTTCCAGTTCAAATAAAGAGCTTTCTATAAAAATAAGAGTAGGCCTATAGCTTACAATTTATGGTTTTGTATGGTTTATTTAATTACTTACGTTTTAGCACATGTGTTATTTAATGATATTTTGTATCTACATTATGCGAATGGGGATGATTTAAGAATAAAGTCACTTACGTTAGCGTACACTTAAATATCAATCGGAAAATAACAACAAATCAACCTATTAAAAAATAAAGCCATAAGCCTAATCTACCGCTCGAGCTATTCGCATTTAATTAAGGTAGTGTGGTTGGGATGATAAAGGTAGAATTTAAAGAAAATGTTCCTACATTCGCGTGGAGGGAGATTGGGAGGTTATTTAGGGAAATTAATCCTCAGTACGCCAAGCCAGACCTCACAGATTAGACTAGACAGGCTTGCCGGTAAGTCAACAGGCTCACCGATGCGGTTCATAGTCTCTTCAAATGCCTGTAAAACAACTATAGTTTATTCATTAAAATAAGCTACAATCCGCTTCAGTGGCAAAATGGTTTCTCTTGTTAGAGTGGACTGCTGATGGCAGGGAGCTTGAGGTTCGAATACCAGTCGGGTCTGATGAGGGTGGTATTTCACTAACGGTTTCCCACTCTCCTTCCACATAAATTGGGGTAAACTACCTTTGAAATGCTTACATTCTCATCCCTACCCCATTAGAGTAGTAATGTATTTCTCTCTCTCTATCTTTAATTATATATTTATTTATAAAACCATTAGTTTCTTAGCTATAAACAAATATATATATTTTTTAATTCTGGTATTTGAAAATTAATTTAATACTTATATTCTTTGGTGGACAAATGTGTTTTTCTCTGCTTAAGTTTTTTGTAACAGTGGTCCTAGTTCAAAATGCCATAGGGTAAGTAACTGTGTATATTATTTCATTTATAATCCTTGGTGTAGTATTTCTATAACAATGTATAAATCTATTATCTCGTTTCACAAATCTTACGAGTTTTTAGTAAATGTATATTTTAAGATTAAAGTAGGAGAAAGTATGTGCAGCACGCCCTCACATTTATTTAGATCTCGGGAAACTCCAAAATAGAGAAAAGTATAAAACTTAAATATTGAATTATCTTCGGGGTGTTCATCTTAGTCATCTTTTAAAAATATATCACACCGATAGCCCCACACATTCGACCGTGTGATCACCAACTAGGGTAACTAGAAACAAATGACAAATAAGTGGAACTATGCATGAGACTACGTAATTTGGCTAAGCTTTGTTAGTGTTTATTCACAAATTGCGGGCCTAATATCTTATGTCCCATAATTGTTGGGCAGGTAACACCTAAACCAATGTTCATAAAAATTGAGAACTTTGTATATTTTCTTAGGTATAGCCTACAAGCATAAGTGCATTCCGGGCGTGTATTTTTGATTTGTAGTTACTGCAAGACTTGTAACTTTAGCGGCTTAACAACCTGGGCCCTATTTAATAAAATTACAAGTCTACAATTTACAAGAGAACTCACTTCTAGCTTGTAAGAAATTATAAAATTGTGTTTGTTAAAGCTACTTAGTCACCACTTGAAATTTTACAATTCACAAGTATTATTTACAAGTAAAGTTTGTGTTTGGTTTAATAAAGGTATTTTTAGCTTGCATGTACTTGTAATAAAGGAGTATTTTCAACAAGTATCAACACATAAGGGAAAAAAAATTAAGTAACAATTTTTATTGAAAATTTTATAAAAATAGTCAAATAAATAATATTTATTGATCACTTGTGTAAATATTTAAAAGTATCATGAACATTTCCTATATTTACAGACTCTGATGACGAGCTGGAGGAGGGGGTTATTGAGGTTAGGAGACAGCCTCCTAATTTTTAAAATAGAATTAAAATGCACTTTGTCAGATTATTTTAATATAATGAACGATTCCAAATGAGTACATTGAAAATAGAGGGATTAACACAAGACTTAAGTTATCTTTTGGAGCATCCGACTCGGATAAACAAATCACTATCTGTAATTTTACTTTATTATCGTTGCTAATTCTACTCGAAAAGTCTCTAAACAAAATATCTTTATTTTCATTTTTGTTTTAATAATGGCTGTTTCGTTCTCTAATTGCAACAGGCTAAATCTCTTTTTCAATATTGTATGTATTTTGTTGTTGCCAAATGACTCTGTTGTTATCTTGTAAATAAACGAGCTGAGTCTGAGATATTTACTACATGTGCACCAACATATTTTATTTATTAAACCAGTTATATTTAAAATTGTAAAACATTCACTTGTAAATTGTAGGCTTGTAGCTTTATGAAATAAGGCCCAGTGTGGGTAACTAACAAATATACAAATAATCAGAGAGCTGGAACTTAACATTCGTACTAATAAAAAGTTTTTTTTATACATAATATGAGTCTAAAGACATAAATCGACTGAATACCAGTTTGTGATAATAAACAGTTATCAAATATTTCTCACTATCAGTGCATGATATTAAATATAGTAATGATTGGTTTACCATCGAAATTTATCTCTATTTATCTTTATCTTTATTAAAAAGTAACTTCATCAGACCACTTATCTTCATGTGGGCAACACCGGACACTACAGCTAAATACCCTGGTTTGGATTGAAAGAACAGTTTAGAAAATTCAAACATTTCTTTGCGGCCAACTTTGCTAACATTTATTTATATTATTTGTGCTATTTTATATGTATTGATAACATCTATCAAAAGTGATAGATAAAGATAATAGACTAGGACTTGAATTAGGAACACATTAAAATTGTTTTAATAACTTTAGTAACTATCATAAAGGCCACTGTTCTTCCTACCACAATCAAAATATTGTTATCATAAATGCGTGTAGCCTGAACGGATAATAAAATGCGGTGTGATAAATATACATATTTTTTTGCATCATTTACTGTTTTCAGCCTATGGTTTGGGTCACTTTTTTATCCAAATCATATATTTTCCACTACCGGCTTGCTAGGCTTGTAGCTTCATATACCCTATAAATTACGACTAGGAAAGGCATAACATCCATTCTCCAGCCCTTAATTTATCAATGTGAAAGGCTAAACACATATTTCACCAATTATAAAAGTTTCGGCTATGCCTGAAATTTAACCCGGGACTCTTAGCTCAATAGATAAACATGCTACCGACTGAGCCAAGGTGTCGGATTTGATAAATATTAATACATTATTCAAGTAGAGCTGTTACTAATTTGTGGGACTTGTACTCTCAATTACGTATTTTTTAATTATTTAAATTATAATGTCTATGCACTCTAATGCAGGCCAATATATAATAATTGTTTTAATCACTTTTAATAATCGGTGTAGGTTATGAGTTATTCATTTTGATGTATAAATCTAGGGAGCATTACGCTAATAAACTGGCTGTTTCGGTAGTTAATGACTGTGACGTGACACTAATTTTTAATGCTCATTTAGAGACCTTGGGGCATGCGTGTGGTACGGAGGTACAGGGGGAACCATTTTTATACGAACTCAGGTCAAGCCTCCTTGTCATAAAGTCTAATAGGTGTGTTGAGACGTGGTAGCCTCTCTCAACGAGTGAGCCACGGTCACTTAGGATTAATAGTATGTGGTGGTTTTTCTCAACATGTGAGCCACGGTCACTTAGGATTAATTGTATGTGGTGGTTTTTCTCAACCTGTGAGCCATGATCACTTAGGAATAATTGTATGTGGTGGTGTTTCTCAACAAGTGAACCACGGTCACTTAGGATTAATAGTATGGGGTGGTGTTTTTCAACCTGTGAGCCATGATCACTTAGGATTTATAGTATGTGGTGGTGTTTCTCAACCAGTGAGCCACGATAATTTAAGATTAATAGTATTTTGTGGTGTTTCTCAACAAGTGAACCACGACCACTTAGGATTAATTGTATGGGGTGGTGTTTCTCAACCAATGAGCCACGCTCACTTAGGATTAATTGTATTGGGTGGTCTCTCTCAATGAGTGAGCCACGATCACTTAGGGTTAATTGTATGCGGTGGTTACTATTATTATTAGCACCACGTCTTACTACCCGTTCGGATTGTACGCACTTACGCTAATGTTTAATGGTAGGGTGATTGTGAGATGAAATGGAGGACCTACAGTTTAACGTGGAATCCGAACCACGGTGGAGGCCTGGCATTCCCCACATTCACAAGATGTCTTGTCAGAGGTGAAGGAAGGGTTTGGTAATCAGATAAATCTGTGCCGGGACCGAGGATTGAACCCCGGCCGCCAGCATAGAAGTCTGACACCTTACCCCTAGACCGCCAGGTCACCNTAAATCTGTGCCGGGACCGAGGATTGAACCCCGGCCGCCAGCATAGAAGTCTGACACCTTACCCCTAGACCACCAGCTCACCCTGTATGCGGTGGTGTTTCTCAACCAGTGAGCCACGCTCACTTAATATTAATTGTATGTGGTGGTGTTTCTCAACCAGTGAGCCACGATAATTTAAGATTAATAGTATTTTGTGGTGTTTCTCAACAAGTGAACCACGACCACTTAGGATTAATTGTATGGGGTGGTGTTTCTCAACAATTAAACCACGACTACTTAGGATTAGTTTTGTGGGGTGGTGTTTATCAACCAGTGAGCTACGATCACCTAGGATTAATTTAATGGGGTGTTAGTTCTCAACCAGGGGTTAAGACCACTTAGGATTAATTTTATAGGATTGTGGAGGCCAACCAGTGAGCCGTGATCACTTAATATTAATTTTACGGGGCTATGGTTCTAAACTAAAAATACATTCTTTTTTTTTATTTATTTTTTAGCACCTATTCTTACTACCCGTTCGGGCTATACGCCGATACATGATTCCTTGTGCAGAGTTTTAAAAGTATTGAAGTGGTATGTGGCTTTTATTGTATACTATATTCCTATAAACATGTTAAGCTATATTTTTATTAATTCATTTGAGTGACTATTTTCATTCACACTGTAGGCTTATATAATAATCCAGAAAAATACCATGTTTAGAATGAGATCGCGTTATCCAATACAGAAATAATTGTCTCTAAAATTTGGAAAAATGAGCAATTATAAACAAATTAGATTTTTTTTTCTTCTCTGTAAAATAAGAATGTTCTAAGTATAAACTTAGTGGAGAAATAATAAACTAGATCCATAAACTTTCTGAGTATACTTTTCCTTTATGATAAATGATAAATTGAATGGGCCATATCAAATGAAATTTCGAGTAATATTGAGTTGGTAATGCTATATTCTCTAATGGGCTGGGTTTTCAACTCCGCTCTAACAAAAACCCCTATTGGTTGGTAAATTGACTAAACTTTGAGTTAATCAAATTTAGTTGTCTGGGAACGAGGAAGCTTGTGTTCAAATCAAGGCTGGTTGTAGGATTGATATTATTCTTAATGGTTTTACATTCTCTCTCCAAGCTATTGTATACTTTTTCTCATTTTTTCTTTAATCTTCCCTACTCGATTTTAGTAGTTATATACGAATTACCTGAAGGAGTGGTAGGATGTGATGCAAATGTAAATATCAGGCCAAGAAGATACGAACATAAATTTCCAAGAACCGAGTCCAAAGGGGCCACAAGAGTCCGGACGCACCAACACTTCCTGAACATAAAAAAAATATCTTTTCTCTTTTTATTATATAAAATATTTTGTAAAAAATCATTTGAAGTGGAGCACTACTCTCTACAGAGAGTGAATTATTCGATTCGTTATACACTATTCCAATCCCAAGAGGATTAATTACTCACTGCAATCGTCACGTGACTGTACCAGCGCTTGAGACTCCAATGTGTAAGAGCCCTCACGCAGTAGCGGCCATGCCGTGCGGCCAACGAGTTGTATGGAGTTGTTTGTATGGCACGACGCGCATTATGCCGCACGGCAAACGTGTCGCCACGGCCAATGAGAATACGAGCGGTACACATGCGACGTGGAAACCGCGCGGCCAGTATTTTGTACAGAATGTAATGGGGTGGCGAGCACTACAGGCGATTACACAGTGGCAAGTACAATCCGTGACGAAACCAATCAATCTCTCGTTGGAAGTCGCTTGTTCCAGTCAAGCGTGCGTTTGCTCTATGTATTATAGCTTTTGTTTATCCAGTGTGTTTATTCCTCTTTAAAAAAAAATCACTTTAATTCCGTTTGAATTTGATCCAAATAAAAAAAGATGGTACATTTTCTTGAGGAACTATTTGAATTATTATTACTTCAATGGCATTATAAGTATTTCATTTGGATGAAAGCTCTTTCTCATGGGTTTATCCTGTCCTTTGATTGAATTATTTAGTATATCTAAGAGCTCAGAAAATTATTTGGCAGACATTCTAATTTAAATAAAAATCTTTTTGACATGCCACCTCAGTTCTCGATAAAAATTGTTAATCATCCCCTTTTCTTGGCAATACTTCACCATAGGATTCACCCAAAATCCGTTATTTTTCTTTTCTTTGCGCTTCTTTAGGAGGTACCACATAGCATGTGCTTGCTCTACATTAATTGCGAGCTTGACTGTACACATTCAATAGCCAGCAACTGCGACATTGGGAGATATTGCTCTAGGTAATTCCACAGCTAGCTAACTACACAGTAGTTCATCGGGCTAGTTTAGGTGAGCCCGCGATTCGATAAAGATGTCGTATATGTTATTTTAGCGTGTATTTAATTTGTGTTAAAGACCCAATACGTAAGCTGACGAGTGAGTGTAACTAAAATAAATAAAGTATATTATATTTTTACTAAAACTGCAAGTAAAACTTTAAATTAAATGGTTAGGAGCACATCAGCCTAGTGACATTACATTTATGCAGGTGAATGGCAAGAAAAAAACTTTTTCTAATGCGTGGTTTGGTAAACAATTATTGTGGTTAGCTATGAGTGAAGGAAAACGGCGCTTATTTTGTTTTTATTGTATATTATTTGGTTTGTACAAGTAATACCATCACTTGGTAAGTTTAATTCAAAACCCGTATTATTTTATTATTTCTGTTTGTAGATTTGTTAAGTGACTTTAAAAAATAAGAAAGCTTAAACGAAACAAATTTAATTTAATATCTTTCACGCGATGAGAAAATATCACTATCCATAAGCTTTGACCTGGCCCCAATAAAAATAAATATCGTGTGCTACCACTGACGAATAAAGTTCAAACTCTTTAATCATGCACCCTTGTGATCTGTCAAGTGCAATTCCTCAGAATTAGACTCCTATAAACCATTTATATAACCTTTATGATTAGGCCCTAAAATTTCCATATCACTTTACATACTTATTATAATATAATACAGGGTAGAATAAATCTTAAAACTGGAAATAATACACATCTGTTTCCTTCTTTTGTGGTTTCTAGAAAGACATAGTAAAGGGCTAAAATACAGCCAGAATACAAGCCAAACGAAGAATGTATAACCTAAACAATCGGCAGAAAATCTAAGAAAATTTGGCACCTTTGTACTGCTAATAGAGCCGTCCTGGTGGCAGCCCCTCAAACTAATGGCAGCAGATTCAAAATGTGCCGGGCTACAAATTGCCGGACCAAAAAGTTTCAACTGTATTAGTAATGTAAATATATTTTTTGCAAAAAAATCCCACCGAATTTTAAAAACCGCGCTAAAAAGTAAAAAATAATACTTTTTATAATCTTCTTTAAATTTTTGCTATTTGAAGTCTGTGCCAAATTAATAACTAAAGAAAATAACTACCTAAAACTTACAAACCCTATACAAACTATAGTACACAATCTTGAGTATAATTACCTTATTTTTTCCCCATCACAAGTAATGGAACGCCAAATTAAACTAACAACCATGAGTTTTCTCTCATGAAGAAGCTTTTCTATAAGATAAATCCTTGTGAACCATTTGTTCATTGTTATGTTTAATTATAAAAGTTGTTCAAGTGAGTAAGTTGGTTGCTGGTTGTTTTAGTTGGTTTTTTTTGCACTGACTTCAAAAAGTGATAATTTAAATAAGATTATGAAAAGTCTTTTTATTTTAAATTTTTAGCGTGTTTTTTAAGTTTGTTAAAGTTTTTCGTAAAAATATATTTTTATTTTTATTTAGAAAATATGGGTAAGCCTACAAAAAAATTATGCCCTTATGATTGATAAAAAGTCCTCTGGAAAAACAGAATACGCAATAAATCAGCTTATTTATAAAAATAATAAAATTAATTCAGAGAAACCACGTAAAGAGACTCATAGCAAGAGTGAGCTAGGGCTCTCTGGAATGCGGGAATATGTGGATTCATGAGTGGCTATCAATTGAGACTTACGATCAACATTCTCATATCCTTGGTTTAGTAAATGAGAGATTATCATGCGAATTTGTAGAACAGCGTTCGCGTCAATTAACCACTACACGGAACAGTAACTGACAGAAATTAAAAAACAAAACGGCGGACGAAAGAAATACTCGCTTACAAACTATACGTCAAGTGGCTCGTAGCCAAAGGCATTTTTTTCGATGAAGACGCTTTTAAATCAGCAATTATTAAGTTTGCTGATGTACTTTGTACAATATGTAAGTAACAATGTTCTATGCCCATAGCAGCGGTGCACTTTACGAACACACAATTTGACTTTGATAATATTTACAACCAATTATTTATTAAATTTTGTATTTTGAAAATCTTAATAACATTAAGCTTTGGCCTGACTTAAGGCATTATTTAAATCATCAAGCTAGAGCAATCCAATGTTAAGCAACGAGGACAAAAATATCTCAATGTCTTTTATGTATACGATATATTTGATTGATTTCTAATTTTTTTAAACTTCCAATTATGTTATCTAAAATAAACTTATATGGGTCCACCAAATGAACCTGCACTACAAAATAAGAAATAATTATTAAAATCGCTATATCTGATAAAAAAAAAAGTTATACTTGAACATACGTAAAAAAATCAAACAAAAGTGTTGAATTGATAACCTCCTTTTTTCAAAGTCAGTAAAAAAAAATAATAATATTATTATTATCACCGCGTCTTACTATCCGTTCGGGTTATACGCACTTACGCTAATGTGTAATGAATGGTAGGGTGATTGTGAGATGAAATGGAGGAACTACAGTTTAACGTGGAATCCGAACCACGGTGGAGGCCTGGCATTCCCACACATTTACCAGTTGAGATTAATACACCTCTTGTCAGAGGTTAAGTAGGGGCTTGGTAATCATATAAATCTGTGCCGGTGACCTGGTGGTCTAGGGGTATGGTGTCAAACTTCTGTGCTAGGGGTCCGGGGTTTAATCTTCAGTCCCGGCACAGATTTATCTGATTGCCAAACCCTTCCTTCACCTCTGACAAGACGTGTATTAATCACAACTTGTAGAATGTGAAGAATGCCAGGCCTCCACCGTGGTTCAGATCCTACGTTAAACCGTAGGTCCTCCATTTCATCTCACATGCACACTACCTTTATACATTAGGGTAAGTACGTATAACGCAAACGGGTAGTAAGACGCGGTAATAATAATAATAATAATTCTTTGCCGGGACCGATAATTGAATCCCGGACCCCAGAACAGAAGTCCGACACCTTACCCCTAGACTCAAAGTCAGTTAACAACATGTATTTTAAATTTAAATATATATTTTTAAACACCAGAAAAAATATTGAATATGGCTTGATATGTATAGTTAGTAGCACAATTATAATAACTATTCTTTTTTTTTTTGTACGACACTCTAGCTGAGTTGGTGTTTGCCTACCAAGCTAAGGGTCCCAAATTCGTTTCTGGGCATGGGCCAAAAAATTAATCATTAGTGAAATTTGAGTTTTTCCTTTAACATTGCTTAATTAACAGCCTCGGGCTGGGTGTTTTTCTAAATTTAAATTAGTCTATAGCTCATGTCCTGATTTTATTTGTTCGTTCAGAAATTGCACTCTAAATACCTTAACAAAAAGTACTTGGTTTAACATAATTATTAAGAATTAGATGGGAGCTGGTGATATAATTTAAATCAATAATTACTTTTACTGTTATTACGAAAGAAAATGTATTTTATGATATGATTTAAAATTACAATCTTAATATATTTATTAAGTTAATATTTCTCCTCAGAATGAATACGGCTATAGACATTTGTCAGAAATGCTAATTGAAACTATCGATTCTATGTGCTCTCTTGTCAGCTGATTCATATTTAATATCAAACTTTTGCTAAAGGTCCTAATTTCCTATATAAATTAATTAAGGCTAATTTAGTCCAACTAGTCAGTAAATTGTAATCCCTTAACTTATCAGAGATTAAAGTTCAACAATTTGTAATATTGTATTACCTTACTTATTTTAATTTTCTCTGATTCTAGTTTCACCTAGCTTCGTTGTTGGCCTTAGATATAAGATAGGGGAGAAGGGGTAGCTATTTATTAAAACTAATTTGAATAAATGGGGGGAATCTTATGTTGAAAGAATTGTTATGAATTTTAGTGTTTGTTAGCTTAATATTAAAATGTTTAGTGTCCCTGTAATAATGTGACACTGAGTACTACGATTATAACTCGACTCCATTCTTGGCGAATGTCAAGTCATGGCGCAGTTCGCGGAGCAATCCCTTGCGCTTGTAGATGGACAGGCCTCCTTGCATTAAGAAAAATACAATATATAAAATGCTTTATTGGAAATGGAATAGTATTAACATTTTTTTAAATAAAGAGATAATTTTATGCAAATGTTAATTTAGATATACATAGTGAATACGAAAAATTAAAGTTTTTCACAAACTGTATAAACTTTTGGCTAAATTTAATTTCAATCAATTCGCAGATATTATTTAGCGATGCTCCAAACTTATATTTAGAGTCAAACAAAAAAGCTCTCCTTAGTGTTTCAAGGTTATTACCCACAATTATGGTCGCAGGTCTTATTGGATTAATGGTGACGGGGATTGGGGGTAGGGGTGTGTTCAAATTCTGGCCGGTTGTACTAAGGGTGGTTTTCCCTAATTGATTTTCCACCATCATTCCACGCAAATGCTATTATATTTAACCTGAATTATAACTTACTATTTCCTACGGATAACTTGAAAGGGCAGTAAAATGCGGCACACACAAACAACCAAAAAGAGCGATTAATGTACACTCCGTCGAGATTGAAAGGTAGCAACTTCTAATTCAATGAGCCCGCGAGGTATGATACTCCTCCACACATAA
>CABFOV010001140.1:5422-18370 GCA_902141375.1 Timema poppense
GGGGGGGGGGGAGATTTGAATACGCGTTCTGGCCAGTCAAAGCGAATGACTGACCACTACAGTCTGGCCAGTGCCTGAAGTGGTGTATACATCACAGTCCAAACTTAACCTATCCACTCGTTTAAGGAATCGCCCTCCGGGAAATGTAAACGGTCTTCATAGTGCTAAGAACATTTTTCAATATATTTTAAGTGATTTGTTAAACTTTCAAAAAATGCTTATGATTAGATATAATAAAATAATTAAGATAAAGAAATTTTTTTTTTTTTTGCCAGTTTCCTACATCCATGTATAGAACTGGACGGCCAAAGTCTGACCTGCTGGTAGGTTGTTATATATTTCGTGCTTTGGTTGAATTTAGTGGCCAAAATAAGATGGATCGTGAAATAGTTAGACTTCATGTCTTATATCGATAGTCAAATAGTATGTTATGGGATAGGGTGTGTAGTGAGGGGGGGTGGAGTTGTTAATAAATAATAATAATCTCAAACAAATAATGGTAGCTAGAGATGAACATTTGCTTGTGAAAGGCTCTTCAACATTGAATCCCGGAGAGAAGTGAATGGATTCATAAAAGGTTTTGATGCTGATATTATTTTACTAACATTATCTGCTTTGATGCAGATCCAACATTGGTGACACATTCAATCACATATAGCTGAGTCGATACGTGAGTGTGTGAAGAAAACTAAAATCGTCGTTATTGCTTTATTGTTGATTCATTTGATACCATTTTTGTTAGTGCTAAAGACCCTAGAAGAAAGTAAACTTAAGCGTAGACAGCATTCATCCCATTTAAATAGCTCAAGTTTTATATTAGGATAACAGAAGGATATGGAGACATTTTCCGGCAGTTTGTAATAAAATTATCAGTTTTGTTAAGCTCATAAGCTACCTCCGTGGTCTCGTCTGTTGTAGTTTTTATCAGTACAAGCAGAAAATGATGAAGCATACATGGGGCTCTTAAGATTAATCTTTCCGTCAACCAGAATCTTTCTTTGTATTTTGGGGCCTAAGACACTCGGGAGACTAGAATAAAGCACCGTTTTTTTTTAGGAAGCCATGTAAAAATGAGATATTCCCCGCCCTTCTTTCGTCTCCTCCCCCTACTTTTAGATTTACTTCAGCCTGACTAATAATGAAGGTAAAGAAAGTTGAATACAACACAAAAAAGTATTTACGAAAGGAGGGGAAAACAATCAATACGGGCGTAACCAATATTCTGTGATCTAGTTTGCAAACCTACATTTTTTTGTTTTTTTACAGACACAGTTGGAACTAAACTTTTGGTGAAATCCTCAATTTTTATATATATATATATATATATATATAGAGAGAGAGAGAGAGAGAGAGAGAGAGAGAACCACAGGGAAAAACGGGTATCGAAGATTTAGGCCGGGCCAATTGCCTCGTTAGCAATGTTGTACTCAGCATAAGTTAAAGCCCAAAACTCTTTCTACGTTGACCCAGTGATGTGCAAGTCCTAGAGTATTGGTATGCAAAGAAATCTTAGGGGTTCGTAAACTTTAATATATGTCAGTATATATACTGACATATATTAAATTGTATGAACTCCTAAGATTTATTATATATATATAATTATAAACACTGAATAGCTATAGGGTTAGCCACAAGAGATCATAAAATAAGGATATGCTATATGTAATTGGCATTCTCTCTAGCTCATTTATGCAATTCTTATCTGGCCGGCTTGTTTCATTTAGGAGAAATAAAGGGGGAAGTAAATCATTATATCTCGCTAGAGGTCCGGGGTTCAATCTTCGGTACCAGCACAGATTTATCTGATTGCCAAACCCTTCCTTCACCTCTGACAATACGTGTATTAATCACAACTTGTGAATGTGTGAAGTGCCAGGCCTCCACCGTGGTTTGGATTCCATTTTAAACTGTAGGTCCTCAATTTCATCTCACAATCACCCTACCATTACACAATAGCGTAGGTGCGTATAAACCGAACGGGTAGTAAGACGTGGCGCTAATAATAATAATAATAATAAAGTAACTGTGGGATATAGAAGAGCATTAGATAGGGCGAATAAATCCCGCGTTTTGGCTGGCGAACGCACACGGTGGTGATGTGCATGTTATTATATCTATCACAAAGCAATTATTATAAATAGTGTACACCTACCCTGTGCTTTACGTTTTAAGTAATAAATCCGCTTTCATAACTCAATACTACCAAACTTCGTTCCAACCGGGGTTCAAACCAGTTTCATTGAGATGGCTTGTCAATCGTTTTGAGCTTTCAGAAACTCAGCGTTCAAAGCTCCGGTCAAGTACTGTCTCACTTTCATTCCATGGCTTTTATCACTTCAAAATATAATTTAGTTAAAAAGAATCTAATTGAAGGTTTCAAATATATTTGTAGATATATTCAATAATATTGTTTGTGAGAGTATAACCCGAACGGAGAGTAAGACGCGATACTAAAAAAATGGTGTGTGTGATCCGTTTTACTAATTAGCTAATTATCAAAATAGTTATGCGTAAAAAGTTAATATATGAAACATAAGTAATATGTGACAGTTTTTGATAGAAAAATTGTTATAAACACTGCAAAAATACCGACCTTAACTCAAATTCCCTTCCACCATATGTACTAAGTTTTAGATTTTTCAGAGTGTAAAATTCAATTATTTAGAGAATGAAATTAAAATACTAAATCTAACACTAAACAAAAGAGCAGTAACGTCGATGTTCAAATCTAGAATGATTCCTGGATTCCAACCTATTTTAAATCCTTATAAATCTGAACCCTTTGGCTAACTTTCTGAGTGCGTGCGTCTCTTTCACCACTCAAAGAGCAAACCAAGAGTTGGACTCGGTACCACATTTAATCGAGTTCCGGTGAAGAAGCGTCGCGGACGCGACTTGAAGTTGAGATGACGCGGGGTGGGAAACCCGCGACGGGAAGGGAAATGGTGCTTGTGTAAGTTAGTGAATCAGATGAAAGGATAACAAGTGGAGAGAAGAGAAAGGATGATACAAAGATCACGGGTAGTATATAAGATAAGAAAGATGAAGTGAGAAAGAGTTTGAGAAAAAAATTAAATACAGATCAGGTAATTTACCAAACAATGTAAGAAGGTGGTTGAGAAAGAAGTAAAATTAATCAGATTATGCAAAAGGGAATTTACAAAATAGTGTTAGAAGGAAGCTGAGAGAAAAGTAAAGAAATATAAGATATATTAGAGGAAATATACAAGAGAGTGCGAGGAGGAGGTAGAGAGAGAAGCAAGGAAAAAAGTTGATACAAGAGAGAATTTAAAAAACTATATGAGAGAGAACTAATGAACTATAATACAAGTAGGAAACAATAAAAAGTGAACTATATAAGAGAGAAAGAAAACTAGTTGAAAGTCATTGAATAAGACAAAATTAAGATTAAATAAAACGTGGACTAGATGTCAGGCTCATTTAGCCTGGTTTGTCGGTGATGGGAAGTTCGGGGATTGAATGGAAAATGCGGTTATATTTTATTTAAATTCTATCTTACACATCTTCACTCAATTAATGTAGTTAAAAAGTTATAACCCGGACGGGTGGTGAGACAAGGCGCAAAATATAAGGTAAAACAAAAAGATAGTCAACGACGAAACAAGAATAGATTGAATGGCATGAACAAAAAATTGACAACTAAACAAGGATATAAGATATGTGGGTTGAAAACATAATAAAGTAAAACAGGAAATTAATTCTGCAAAGGATATCAACATTTTCGTAAGGAACGAGTATCGCTTAAAAATTTAGTTTTAAAAAAATACAAAAAAAAATACTGATAAAACTAGAAAGAATAATTTAGGGAAATATACTATAGGAAAAGCAAAATAGAAAATAAAAAACCAAATACAAGCTTAAATATAAATAACTATATCAGGCTAAATACAAAAGTGTAGTATTATACAAGTGACAATAGGATACCCGATGTGGCACGTCTGTACAAGACAGAATATAATGTTTTTATATTCTATCACATTTTATATGATGACGTCTTAGCCATAACACTCCATAAAACTTCATCCAACATAACTTTCCTTTCATTAACTAAAACTCACTATCTTTTCATATACCAACTCAAGTCCTGATTTAGCTAGAATGAACAACCTATCCATCATATATTGACTCATATTTTATTACAGATATAAAGTTTCGATTATGTCATTTCTTCACCTACAAATCTAAGTGAAATTTCATCCGCACGTTTTTTCAACGCGCGTCAAGTCCATCAAACGTTTTGTAAGAAAAATACATTGATGTAAAAGTGGACGTTTTCTGCTGAATAGAAAATATGTTTTGGGGGTTCAATCCCCTTCTCCTTCCCAATATATTATTAAACCAATATAAATAAATATTCCTCAAGGCCTAGGATGATAACTCATTGGCGTCTTTAAAAAATGCAACACCTACATTAATATTATGTTTTAAAAACATTAAATTTAATCAAGAGAAATTTAACGGTTTTTTTTTAATCCTTGTCATCTCTAGATGGGCGACTCCTCCACGAGCCGCTGAAGGCAGAGACGCCCCCCTCTCCCTTCACCATACATTAAAAAAAAGATATGGGTACTGTCCTGTACTTACTGTCATGTGGCACCATATTGTATGGGTATGAATGGGAGATTATTCAAGGAACCCGTGCGGTAGAAAGTGGTTCATATGAAAATACTCTTTAATTAAACGCGCTGTGGAAATGAGGAGAAAGCGCCACTGCGATACAGGACATGTATAGGCCGATTTTAATACGAATAACCATCTGAAAGGCATATTTTCCTAACAAAATCCTATCATGTAGTGTATTACTGATACATCAATTAGTTAAGTGTGACTAACTTGTAGTACATGCACGTGAAATGAATCCTCAGTCAACAACACGCCGTTCTTTGAATGGACCCAAAATATATATATATATATATATATTTTGTTTGTACATGTTCTGGAAGGAGGAGACACCTTTTAGAAAGTTACTCGTAATTTTTTTTTTTTAAAATGCTGTAGTCTGGAAGATGCCTAATCAAAACTGAATTTCATAATGGGCCAGATATAAAATTACATGTGGGTGTGAATGATAAATTTGAAGTAAGAAATGAAAAGTTAAGCATCGATTCATTAGTCTATTGTTATAATGTAAAGAAAAACGCAATTTCGGAGTTGGGCTGGTTAGTCCTGCCCGCACCCTCTGGTATAAATCACATGTACTAGGAGGGTTTAGGAAGTGTGGTGGCTCCCCGTTACCATCAACACTGTATTTCTATGAGCGAGAACGAATGGGCCTACCAATTTTACCGTGAACGGTATTTTCACATACCTTCCAGGATTATTTTACACGACACAATCAACATGGGACCAACGGCTCTACTTTCCTTCAAAGAAAGTTTTGTTACGGATTAGTATCACTCAGTAAAAATCTGATAACCTAGGCTGGGTTTGAATACATGATCATCGGGGCCTGAAGAAAATGCACTTTACATAAAATCTTGTTAAGAAAATGTGTAGATAACAGACGTACAAAGTGCATAAGTGAAGGCTTAGGAATGAAAGGAGAAGTTAGAAACGTCAATTTGCATCAGTCACAAGTCTATAAAAATAAACACTATCAAACGCACGCGGGCAAAAGCATCATCTTCGTCTTGTCTGGTTTGTCGGTGACGGGGAGGTTTGGGTTGTAGTCCTGGTCTCTGGTCTAAAACGGTGCTTTTACCTAACAATCCCCCCCCCCTTTTTTTTCTTTCTTTCATGTAAATGCGGGTACACAACCATTAAATGTTACCCTCCTTATCCCAACCTTATTAGTGTGTAAACATGTGAAGATACCGGGCAGGTAGTAAGAGGCAAAGCACTAGGTTTAAAAAGGGTTGATGAGTGGAGGGTGGAGGGAGGGGAGGGGGGTGAGAAAGCACTCTCAAATACGGCATTAGCTGGAACTTAAAACTTCCAACACTTCCCTTTCTTAGTTTATGAATAAAGCATTTCTTTTACGTCGATGAAAAAGAAAAACTCGGCTATAAAAGGGCATTATTATTTATTAAATAAAGAAAACTTTTTGTATTGGCTGTTTTATTTGATTATACCTTTTTATGTCTATTAATATTTAATGTTTATTTTTTGGTATCAAAGACACAAATGAGTCATTGTTTGCGAGTTATGGATTTTGTTTTTCCTTCGTTGGTTTGTATTAAATAATTTTAGTATATCGATTTTTTTAGGTTATGATTTAATTAATACAAGCTTATAATTACAATTAAAAAATAAGAATACTAAATTGTACCTATCAAGTAAATGGACTGTTTAATTAAAAATATATAGCTTAAAAGATAATAAATCTCAAAGATAAAAATCTCAACATGAATATGGAACTAATTCGGAATTATAATTGGTAAAATTTATTGCCACTGTCTTAGAGCAGTGTAATCAATTATTACTCAAATTACTAAAAAGACATATGTATCTTGCTCGAGTATTAAAAAATCACAGATGACTATTCACAAATGATCCGTGGGTCTTACTTCTCTTGAGGTTTGATCTGTTCAACCATAAGTACTGTGTCGTGTCCTTGCTTCAAAACATCTGGTTGTGACGTAGCAATTCTCTACCACAGAAACCACAAACAGTAAGTATTTGTGGTTCTGACAGAGGTGCCCATCCCCCTTTTTGCAACTTCTCTAGAAAAATACTAAAAAACAATATAACTGCACAAAAGTTTACGTTTTATTATTCGGATCTTGTCTGACTAAAAAATATATATATATATATATATATACTTTTAGAACACGTGCTTAGTATATATATATATATATATATATATATACTTTTAGAACACGTGCTTAGATTCCCAGAGTAATTTACGCTATTTTCAGAGGCTGTATATAATTTTAATAACTAGGCCATTTAAAGCCAATCGATTGAAAAAAAAAGTCACATCATAGATAGATCATGACGTAAGGTTTATAATATATAATTTTATAACTTATTCTTTAATAAACCATAGAGAAATTTCAAATATGGTTATTTGAGTACATACTAGTATGAAATATTGTTCCATCAAAAAAAAATTATTTCAGTTCCCTAAATTTAAATTATTTTAAATAAGTGTTACTGGCTCGTTCCCATGTTTAAGTGGCCTCAAGATTTGGGGAGTCTTGTTCGATTCTCGGTTGTGTGGATGAAAATATTCACTAAATGTATTAAGAATAATATTGTATTCCAATTTAATAATAATCTTCGTGTTGTAAAGGTCGAGTGTGTAAGATGGGAGAGTAGGGAACGCGATAAAAGGGAATTATTATTACTATTACAGTTTTATTTTCTATTTTTTGCATAAACCAATAAAATATTGCTCCAGTAGAAATCTATAGTTTAAATTTAATCACAATGTAACCCCAACAGTTCTTGAAGATCTGTCTTTAGAATTTTATGATAAACTTTTTCAATTAACGGAAAAAGTTATCATTACATCCTAAGACACCCTTGACAGTGTAATGGCCATTTTCTGGGCCCCTCTCATTTATACGAAAGTCATGGATGAAGTGTATCTTATTTTGGTTAATCATTATTATTATTATTATTAGCACCGCGTCTTATTACCCATTCGGGTTATGCGCACTTACGCTAATGTGTAATGGTAGGGTGACTGTGAGATTAAATAGAGGACCTACAGTTTAACGTGGAATCTGAACCACGGTGGAGGCCTGGCATTCCCCACATTCACAAGGTGTGACTAATACACGTCTTGTCAGAGGTGAAGGAAGGGTTTGGTAATAATCAGATAAATCTGTGCCGGGACTAGGAATTGAACCAAGGACCCCAGCACAGAAGCCCGAGACCTTACCCCTAGACCATCAGGTCACCCAAATCCTATAGTGGTTGAGGTACATCATCGTATTTATCACCCAACCATGTGCTTGAAACTAAGCATCACGAAATTCGGCACCACTATATGGAGGAGTAGGGCGAGAAATATATAAAATGCTACAGAAGATGACCAAGAAATGTTATCACAGCGTGAAGAAGATTAAATTATGATTCTATTGGATGAATATTTTATTTATTTTTGTAAAAAACAAAATGCTATAAAAACTGCTAAAACATTGCCCTTTTCTCGTGTCCCGTACATTATATGAGCCGCATCAGTGGTTGAATGGTCTAATGCACCCATATCATGTAAGACTGTATTGCAGATTATGGGAATATTGGGGTTCATATCTTGGTCGGGTGTATCGTGTGTGGTTTAAACTAAATAGTTTATCACTCTATCCTCTCAAGTTCATGTATGCCTACCCAACCTACCCTAAACCTACCCTAAACCCTCCCACCCACCTACCTACCTTCTTATTCCTATTCTACTAGAGTTATTAATTTATGCGTATAACCCAAACGGTTCCTAGGGTCACAAGAATAAATAATAAAACATAATGTCTGTATGACTAAATTAATTATTTTAAATATCACACTAAGCACATTCTTACTATCCTCCATACACATAATCATTCAAAGGAGTTTCAGTTTTTGTTTATTTACATTAAGTTCAAATTAAAGTAAAAATTTAATCTCTTGTCAAATGAGCTGTTATAGTATCGATTTTCCTTCAACGCAGGGTGTGCGAACTGTCATTTAAAGCATTCAACTGAAAAATTAGATCCAGGTAGTATTTACTGTTCAATAATTAATTATTTACGCGCCTCTGTGGGCACTTGGACTCAACATCGTGGTCGTATATTCTGCTATGCTGGTAATGACGAGGCTGGGATTCGAATCCCAGACGTAAAAAAAAAGAATAAACAGCTTCCACATTCAATAATAAAAATCATCACAATTATTTTAATGTTTTTTGGTACCACGTCTTACTACCTGTCCGGGCTATAAGCTTATACTACTACTAATTACACTAATTGTCATATGGATGAGGAAGTATATAATTAGAATATGTGTACCCCCATTTAGGCCTAAGTGTAGAGAGTGGAATACCATTTTGAAAGAAAAAACTCCTTACACCCGATCAAGATTCGAATCTGGATCTCCCCGTCATCATCAGTATAGTCTACGGTGAGAGTAGCGCCTTTGCCCATGCAGCCACCAAAGCAGTTAATTTAATGTTGCAGGTAATTTCTTTCTGCATTTTATGGCGATTATAATTTTTGGTTCATTTAGGTCTTAGTTCTCCAGACAAAAAACTGCTACAACGACTCAAATGTGTAGTTCTATAACCAAGAGTGATCATGTTTCTACTAATTAATAATAAAATAATTTCATTATATGGTAAAATAAATAAAAAGAAACTAGAGTTAATTTAAATGATCGCATATATTTTTAAAAGTATCGTAAATATTCAACTTTAGTGAACATTCTATTTTGCTAAGCCATGTGCCTATATAGGATACAATTCTAGTAGTAAATTATTATTATTATTAGCATCACGTCTTACTACCCACTCGGTCTGTACGCACTTACGCTAATGTGTAATGGTATGGTGATTGATAGATGAAATGGAAGACCTACAGTTTAACGTTGGATCCGAACCACGGTAGAGGCCTGGCATTCCACACATTCACAAGTTGTGTTTAATACACGTCTTGTCAGAGGTGAAGGGAGGGTTTGGGCCATCAGATAAATCTGTGCCGGGACAGATGATTGAACCCCGGACCCTCTACTCGTAAAGAAAGTAGATTTAACTCTCGTATAATCCATGCATTAACTTTATTTAGCCTTTATACATATTTGAGTTCTAGTAGAATTTAGAACTTTAGATTTTATCTATAATACAATTTTAATAAAATTGAGCCTTCTATCTGATCTTTTTGGCAGGAATACAAGTTTTAATACCATAGTTTAATAAAGCAACAGTTCTTATAATTTAAATTAAATTTATACTTAAATATGAATTAATTCATAAATGACATGTTTATATCAATAACCTATGCTACCTTTATTCATAATCTACTATAGAAATGGTGGCAATATACTCAATCAAAATTTCCGAGTAGTTCAATTTTACTTAGTGTTTCTTTGTTCATTAGTTGAATAAGTTACATCGTATGTTTATTAAAAAAAAAAATTGGCACCCTTTTGGGTGCGAGGATGACGCTTTAAGCCATTCAACCACCGAAGCGAGTATATAAACACCTTAGTAAACTATTAAATAAATATAAACTCTCTAAATAGAGTCTTATTTGTAGAAACCTAACATGCGAATGCAATATATGTTTTTACAGAAAATTCTTAATGTCGACCAGCTTATGCGTAGTTTCAGAATAAAAAGTAGTTATAAATAAAAAAACTTTTTTTTTACGTTCACTTTCTATTTTAGTTCGTCTCCCACGTTTGTTACTTTAATTATTCTACTAGGTTTGACCTGTTTCCACACCCACCATGCAAAGTAGCAAACAAGCAAGCAAATCTTAATTGAATGCGATGATTCGACCCGCTTGCTAATTACACCAACCCCATACACACACCACTTTTATATCTCCCTCTTCTTCAAATTCACGTTCTACACTTTGCTCTTCCATTTCCACCAACCTTGATTACCCTTTGAGTAATATAATTTCTCACTAAAAACAAGGTTTTACCTCCAATTTAATTTATAGCTAATCATCTTTCTTAACATGTCCTATATACCTAAACTAAAGAGTAAAGTTTACACTTTATTCAAATGTATACATATTGATTATGTCATATTCTGAAAATTGAATATGATATCTATGAGGTAGTATCCTCTCTAAAATGCATCAACAATAGCTTCGGCTAATTGTTTCATCAATATTGATTATGTATCAATATATATTTTTGTGTCATGTGTATATTTATCATGCACAGCAACTGTTTATATCAAAATACGACTTACAAACTGTTACACTGGAAAATACAAAAACCACAATACATCCATCAGACCATACTATGAACGAAAAGCCCCTAATTTACAGATATTAATTTTTGTCCACTATGCCCGAAGTCGAACTTTGACTCTTTAATTAGCAGGTAGACTTGTTACCGACTAGGTTCAGGTTTCGGATAGGCTATACTTTTATTGCTTAATTTTAGTTTTTCGGGTTTTACTGCTCATAACAGCTATTCGCATAGACTTTTACCAATTTGTTCAGTACTGAAACTATAGTCAAAATACTCTAAAAATAATAGTTTTGAATAAAAAATCAATCAAATAATAGAAAAAAAGATAGAAGCTAATTCACTATATTTATCTTGGTGCTGTCTTGACATCACCTGCCATTAGTTGCGGCTGAAGAACGTAGGTTTAGGGTATGAATGAGGGCCAGTTTCCTATACGAGAACGGCCCATTCCTTCTGGTTTAGGTAGGTGTCGTCATGCACTTAGTGTAGCGCCGCACTTGAGGCGTACTAAATTTGACTATGCAACTGGCCCTTAGTGTTAAATTACTTTCTTTATACCAGACTCGGTGGCGTAGTTGGCTAACGCGCTAGTCGTGTTTAGCTCGACTGCTGAGGACAGTGAGATCTAGGTTCGAATCTCGGTCGGGTGAACTGGGGTGGTTTTCCCTAAATGGTTTTCCACTCTCCCTCCACGCAAATGCGGGTTCACTTCCTCTAACTCTACCTTCCCAATTCCTAATCCATTAGCGTAATTAGTACTTAAAGCGTATAACCCGAACGGGTAGAAAGACGCGGTGCTAAATAATAATAATACAAACTTTCTTCATATTGCAATCACAGAGATTTTACTGTCAAAAACAATTTTAGATGTGTGCATCTTTATTATTGGGTGAGTTGTGCCGTTTATATATTTTACATTGCTCCTTACTGGTTATTATGTTAACACAATCTTCATAAAAATGACTTTAGTTTTTTTTTTCTAGTTGAGAACTATATTAATTAAAATCCACGTACACGTGGGCAAATGTAATACATTGTAAGTTTAAAGTCTTCTCTTGTCTAGTTTTCCGGCGATAGGGAGGCGGGGGTCGTGGGATTTGAATTATGGTTTAGTTATTGATGTGTTTTCTCACTCTCCATCAACGCAAATTCATCTATATTTCATCTAAATTATACGCTCCTTATACCTACCTACCTCATTAGTGTAAATATACTTATAGCTCAGGTGGACACTAACACAATAATAGCGGAAAAGAGTTTAATTTTTATTTTTGAAAACACTTTTTATGAATATATAATGAATCAAGTAATCGTAATTCTCGCTATAGAAAGGATAATCGATGACAGGTAGGATAGAGTTCTAAGACATATTGGATGTACTGAAAGTAGTTATCCTAAATTATGGTATATATTTTATCTACCAAAATGTTGGTACAATTTCTGTAAATATAATTTTATTGATACTTACGTCTTTAGTGTAAATATTATGATGTTATTTGCCACCCTACCTTGTATTTCCCTATTTTATTTCTACTTTTGTGAACAATTATAATTTAAATTTCCGTGAAATATTCGAAGTTCATCAGCTGATTCCCAGCCTGACTAATGACAATGTTTACATATATTAAACTAAGTAAAAGGACGGAGGGAACAACGTAAAACATTGTTTTAAATAATTTAAATAAGGAATTTTGATTTAAGGAAGAACACTTACCTTTTATTAAGCATATTAATTATCCTTTTAAGAAGTGTAATTGACTAGTTATTTTGAAGGTCGGCCATCTTTGTTTTAACGCATGGGCAGTGCTATCAAACGAGTGAGGAGTGAACTTCGTGATTTGGAAGGAATAAAAACGAGCGCGATTTTTAATTTTGACAGAAGGAAATAGACATTTTATTCTTTATTAAAAACATTCTTATTCAATTGGCTATATTTAAATACTTATATTAAACCTACATTTCATTTTTATTTTATCACTAGTCTATAGCCAACAATTCATTTTCGTTCTTTATTTACATATAGTTTGTTTCTCTTTGGACTTGGAATAGAACATTTTTGAATTTAAAAGATTGGAAGGTTTT
>CABFOV010001140.1:20095-33912 GCA_902141375.1 Timema poppense
TTAGCACCGCGTCTTACTACCCGTTCGGGTTATACGCTTTAAGTACTAATTACACTAATGGATTAGGAATTGGGAAGGGTTAATTAAAGTAAGTGAACCCGCATTTGCGTGGAGGGAGAGTGGAAAACCATTTAGGAAAAACCGCCCTCAGTTCACCCGACCGAGATTCGAACCTCAATCTCCCCGTCCTCAGCAGTCGAGCTCAACACGACTAGCGCGTTAGCCAACTACGCCACCGAGGCGGGTTTTCCAGATACAGAAAGTTTCATAATTGTGAACATTTTTAGCCTCAATATTATAATGGAATTACACAGTTTAAGGGCCCTTTCGACTACAAATGATATTTTAACATCTAATCTAGGATTAAAGTCTAAACTGTTTGGGGTTCGAACTTCGGTATGCATAAAAATATGTTTTATTTTAAACGGTTTCCAACTTCTTCTCCACACAAATTGTGTGTGTGTGTGTGTGTGTGCGTGTGTGTGTGTGTGTGTGTATATATATGATATAATCATATTTATCAGATAACTAAACCAAATCATGTCTTATAATGTTCATGTTTATTTAGTAAGGCGTAGTAATAATTGATAATATGGTTAAATCTTCGTTCTTATTCCCTTCCCCTTATTTTATATATATTTCTTCTTCTATGACGATGACATGTTTCGGTGAATTTTACACCATATTCAAGTCCTACCTGTATTAAAGATGATTGATTTAACTTCATACTATTGTAAAGTTGTGAAAATTTTATCCAAATAAAATCGATCATCTTTAATACAGGTAAGACTTGAATATGGTGTAAAATTCACCGAAACATGTCATCATAGAAAAAAATATATATATATAATAAGGGAAAGGTAATAAAAACGTAGATTTAACCATATTATCAATTAAACCAAATAAATTGTATTTTATGATATAGCAGAATTACAATACGATTGTTTTTAAAAAACATAGCTGCAATTCGATTACAAAATTATTTTTTGGAATATGTTCTTAGTAGTAAAAGTTTTATATTTACACGTAATGGCCATTCATTCATTTTATAGTGGAGATGTTATTTTTTTAAATGGTTGGGTATACTATTGTAGAATAGGGTACAATAGTTTGAAGCATTCAATACGAAGTGAGAGAAAATACCTTTTATTTAAAATCAATATTATCAAGCAGTTAGTTCAATTGATAAAAATAATAATAATAATAATTATTATTATTATTATTAGCACCGCATCTTACTACCCGTTCGGGTTATACGCACTTACACTACTGTGTAATGTTAGGGTGATTGTGAGATGCAAAGGAGGACCTACAGTTTAACGTGGAATCCTAACCACGGTGAAGGCCTGGCATTCTCCACATTCACAAGTTGTGATTAATACACGTATTGTCAGAGGTGAAGGAGGGGTTTGACAATCAGATAGATCTGTGCCGGGACCGAGGATTGAACCCCGGACCCCAGTACAGAAGTCTGACACTCTACCCCTAGACCACCAGGTCACCCACTTGATAATATACACACAGCAATGTGAGTTGCACCCGGCGTTTCCATGCGGCATTCATTGCAGATAATTATGTAGCGTGGTCGATAACCTTCAAGCTCAAGAACATAAGACATCGCGCTGTATTTTGATGTTACGTTCTAGTGCCCCTAATGCCTAATAGCAAGTTAATATTATTTATATGATGCAAATAGGATACAAAGATTGAGTTTTAAGTAACTTGTAACGCTGCCTTTTTTCTTTTTGGGTCCCACGTTGTTGGCGTCTTGTTGTAACGTTCTCTTGTTATGTCCCTCATTATGGAAACCACGTTTTAGTATTAACTTTTTTTTTTAATAAGTTATAATGACGTCAGTTTTAGTTTATTACATATCAGATTTAATTTTAAAATTCCGAATGCAGTTTTATTAATGACTTTTACTTTATTTACAATGTAAGAACAGTTGACTCAGAAATTATTTAAAATGTTTTCATACGTGGCAGCTTGAGAGGTTGAATTTTGACGTTGGCACGTCTCGAACCCTAATCCCCTAACTATAGCGAGGTTGCAGGCTGAGTGAGAGGTGGGAAGCTTTTTTTCTTGTACATAGCTAAGGAAGGGCTTTTAGAGATGTCCTTTTTTTTTTTTTTTTTTATTTCACNTGAGTGAGAGGTGGGAAGCTTTTTTTGTTGTACATAGCTAAGGAAGGGCTTTTTTAGTTGTCCTTTTTTTTTTTTTTTTCTATTTCACCATGATGGTATCAGCTTTTAAAAACGAGAGAAAGACAGAGTAACAGTTTGCTAGGAGTGGTTTTCTCTTCAAAAATTATTCGAAAGAGAGGTGGAAATCAGTGGACGAAGGAGACCCGATGATTGAAGCGCGGACCCTAGCACAGAAGTCAAACACCTCACCCCTGGACAGCCAGATCACCGCTTATGTACTAATTAAGCTAATGTATTAGGGATGTGAAAAGTTGAATTTAGAGGAAGTCTAACTGTATTTACACTGAGAGAGAGTGGGAAAACATTTAGGAAAAATCATCTTCAGTTCATCCGACCGGGATGAGAAACACGATCTCTCCGTCACCAGCAATCAAATTTAACTCAAAAGTGACTAGTAAAGACCATACGATCACCGATAGGTGTGAAAAATATCCGAAAAAGCAATAAAATTAGTTTTCTGTCACATTATTTTTAGCTCATCCTATTTTGAGCGTCTTTGGTCGTTAAATAATAATGATTTCGCCTGTTAATTTTGAGAGGAATCAGCTTTCAAAATGTAAACTATATATATATATATATATATATATAACGGTTGGAATTTGGATAATAACTATCCAAATAGTTTTAATTTCTTTTTAAAAGAGTGTAATCAAGATACATGTTTTAGTAATTTTTGATGACTTTGAAGTTTTTATGACAAACTTTTTTCCACACCAAAACACATGCTGAATTGGTCTTGAATAGATTCCATTTTTAGAAGAAGGTCACCCCATACATTGATTATTTATCTATAACTAAACATGCTTTGTTACTTATGAGCTAACAAACCAAAAATGTTAAGTTTGTCTATAAATGGTGATGGAATATAAAGGTTAAAATAAAAAGTGAAGAGGTATGCATGTAGCATGTGTGGTTGATAAACATCCCACACATCTACACACATTAAAACCAAATCTCAGATAGCACTAGTCATTTTTATTATGCCATAAGAATAAGATAAAAAAAGAAGATATTTTATCTTTAAAAATGCGTTGTCACCTTATTCTATATTCTTCTTTACACGTTTAATATGAAGATGTAAGCCACTTGACTAATAACCTTGAAAAATGGTTTCCTCAAGCGCTTCCATTCCTTGGAACCATCTTAATTATATTGGACGGCTGAAGAGGCCATCGCTCATATGCTAATGTTGTCAAATTATGTCACCAGAATGATGACATTCCTGCACCTTTATAAGAAATGAGGTAATCTGGTTAAGTGCCGGCTTCACCCCTTTCCTTTCGCACTAGGGTTGTTACGAGCAATAGTGTTATATGTCTCATATAATATCAAAATAACTCCTATCAATTGTCGCAGGCTCTAACCCAATAGTCACCAAATTCGTCGAGTATGGGAGTTACTTTTAAAATGTCAAATTGGTTCGCCAGCTAACGAGATTCAAAATTTGCTATATAACGTATTGGCCTTTATTGTGATCTGTATATAGGCTTTTACATCATACCTGCTTTCAATCGGATGTGTGTGTGTGTGTGTATGTGTGTGTGTGTGTGTGTGTGTGTGTGTGTGTGTAGTGGAGAAGGGGGGAGGGGGTGGGAGTTTCTCTGTTACTTCGATTATTGTTAAGGATATAATGTAAAAAAAATAGTTCATTTAGTACTAAAATGAACTTTTTAATTTTATAAAATAAAAGAATTACTCATTATAAAAATTATAATCAAACATTTTTAAAAAAAACTTGGTGTGCAACTTAATTAAAAGGGTGGCATTTACTTTCATTCGAAATATTTTAAATGTTTTCGTAACCTATCACTCTCATTAAGATGCAGTTATCAAGATGTTCATCTATCAATTGTTTTTCACCACCTGCATCTGAAAATGAGGACTTCCATAGGTAGAGTAGTCAGTAGATCATAATAACATCTCCTATAAAAACGCCTCCATTGAGAGTGCAGCGGTAACCAGAACTGGATAATTTTCCTTCCAGACAAGAGGCCTTATTTATCCTAAGCTTGAGGCAACACTTCTCAACAAATAAGTTACTTTTGAAAGCGCAGAGTAAATTTTCCCCGCGAGCAACCGAAAATGCTATCGCGAACTACCGATACTAGTCACTCTTGGGTCGGAATGGATTTCCAGTAATTAGGAGGGAGATCAGGACTTTAATCACGGGTTGGATGTATTATTATTAATAGCACCGCGTCTTACTACCCGTTCGGGCTATACGCACTTACGCTAATGTGTAATGGTAGGGTGATTGTGAGATGAAATGGAGGACCTACAGTTTAACGTGGAATCCGAACCACGGTGGAGGCCTGGCATTCCCCACATTCACAAGATGTCTTGTCAGAGGTGGAGGAAGGGTTTGGTAATCAGATAAATCTTTGCCGGGACCGAGGATTGAACCCCGGCCGCCAGCTTAGAAGTCTGACACCTTACCCCTAGACCGCCAGGTCACCGGGTGGATGTAAAAAGGGTGTTTGATCCTTAATGGTTTACCATTACACCCTCCTCGCGAATGTGAGTACAAGATTTATTTAAAAAATTATCATCTCTCTTTCCTAGTACAATAAAGCAATTAATATATATGTTGACAAACCGAACCGGTATTAAGGCGTGAAATGGAGAAGGGAGGAGGAAATCAAATCTCAGGCAAATACCAACTTCTTAAATTTGCTAAAAACTCGTCTCTGATTCATCCTAAAAAAAGAATAATTTTGAGATACGATTCATTATCCATCTTGGTTATTTGAATATAACTAAACTAATGTGGCAAGTGTGAGAAAGGTAGAAATGAAAACACCCTTTATATACACCCGTAGTATATTAAAGCCCCGCTCCCCAAGTCAAGACCAAACCAACCAGACTAGACGAATACGGTGTTTAGTACACGTGCCTACCGATGCAAATAAATATTTAAATATTATTTACTTTCAGGTTGAAATTTAATTCAAGTTGCATAGAGACATATTTATTCTGAAAAATAATTGTAAATATGATTTTTTCAAATAAATATAAAAAATAACCCCACTTGGATTAAATGAAAACAATAAGGAAAACTATGTGTGCATAATTATATATAGTATCACTATATGCTACGACATGTATATAATCATTTGGTTACATTTATGAACAATGAATAAAATTACACTAAAATATATTATAATTATAATAAATGTACTTAACATTAGTATTTTGAAACGTTGGCTCAGTTGGCAGCGTGGTTGTCTAATAATCTAACGGTCCCGAGTACGATTCCCGGTTTGGCCGAAAATGGTATCATAGGTGAAATGTGGGTTTCCTCTTTCACGGTGATTAATTAACAGCGCAGGGGGTCGGTTGGTGTGTTTGTGTAAGTATACGGCCAGAGTGAGCGAGCGAGCACGCGAGCTGTTAAAAAAGTGAAATAGAACTCATTGATTGTAATGATAGGTGGCCAGACTGGAGCGCGCGCTCGAGACGGAACAGTCTAGTTTACAGGCGCTGATGATATTATTATTAGTCCATTGAGTGCTAGGAAAACTTCTCAATTTGACATGATATTTGACTTTTTTATAATTATCGATAGTTTTAGCACACTTGCTACTAACAGCCTAGTAAGATGATGAACTATAGTATATATGTAAAAGTGATATGTTAAAATACTTTAATATTATAATCAAAGTAGGCCCTTACAAATAATAACCACTAGAAATTTAGAATAAAATATATAAAGATAATGAATGTGTTTCGAATCCATGCGCTTCATTATGATGGATATATGGTAGAATGATGTGACCACATTACCAAATATACAAATATGGTGTTAGAAGGAAGAAGCACTTCATTATAAAGAGAGAAAACGAGACTAACCTGTAACACTGCAGTCCAATTTCTAAGTTCAATAAAATAATAGTTTTCTAACCAGAAAAGAAGTAATAGCCTTAAACAATGTATCCGATTAGTTTTTACAGTCATCTTAAATTTCAAGAAATAACTAGTTAAATTTTATTTAAACTGATAATTGGTAAAATTGTGTTTTACATCTAATAAATAAGAACCAGTTTTCATTAAATTAGATTTCACACACAATTAGAACCAAATTAATTTTAAACATAAAATCATTTTTTAAAAGAGATGTTTTATTTTTAAATTACATAAAAATATAAATTTCTGACATTTTTATACTTATGTAAATAAAAATATTTGTATGGATTGATTTAATATAAAATATATATAATTTGTTCCCTAGCCCACACACTTTGTCTTCTCCCCCTCATTAAATATATTAATTATATATATATATATACACTAAACTATAGCGTAACAATAAAGTGCCTAGCTAGATATTTTAAGCATGTTTTAAGGAATGCATTATTTTCCAAACAAGTGTGCGAATTTAAACTGGAAAGACTAAAGAGTAAATATTTGACACCTTGCCAAGAAATCTAATTTTTAAGTTATGGCTAATTGCTAAAATAAATTACCAGACGTCATGTCTGTAAATTGAAATGAAATGTTCTAAATAAGTTTTTTTTAAATGTTATAAAGATAATTTTATATAGAGACAAAAAGATACAGAATTTTAACAAGGAAGAGAATAGGTCTGGACTATTATTTAAAAATAATTAAATTAAAATTAAATAAATACTCTAAAATATTATATTATATATTATGAAATGACAACGCAATAACAGAAGAAGCATGTAAATAGGGATTAGTGATCAATTCTTGATCAAACCATTTACGAAAAGAAAATTGCAAAACAATAAAAATTCTTGAAGGTAACCGTTTGTTCCCACGGCTTAGCACTTCCACGCCATACGAAAAGGGCCACTCACCTAAAATAAAATTGTCAGTACAAGGTTAGTGTCTAGAATAATGAAAACAAAACAATATTAAAAGCAGTGCTACTCTGCAGATCCTAAGTGTGGACATTAAGCAAGAAGATGGAGATGAAGATTTTAGAGTTTTAAAATAAAGTACCGAGGAAAATTTTTGGACCAGTGAAAGAAAATGGGTAATTTAGAATTAGTAAAACAATTTGAAATACATTACCTTTTTAAGGGAACAGACACAGGGTAGCTACAAAACATATTTTACAAAATTCCCTGAATTTTCCAGGCAACATTTTTCAGTTTTCCCAGATTACTTTTTTCCAGTTTTAATGGTGGTTTATTTATTATTGATCACATATTTAAAAAAAAGTTTGTATCTACTAAACATAAATGGTTTTATCAGTTATTTTAAAAATTGAAATGTTATTTTATTTAGGCATTAACTTTTGTTTTAGTGTTTAGTTCCAAAATTACTGGGATATTTTTGACATAATTTTTAATTCCCTGACATTTCCTTATTTTTTGTTAAATTCCCTGACATTTCCCTGTAATCCAAAAATTCCCTGACTTTTCCAGGTTTTCCCTGTCTGTAGCCACCATGAGACACTACAGCAATAATAATAATTATCAAAATAATTGCGCGGTTGGGACATGTATCGAGAAGGAAGAAGTTAATTAGAAAAGAAGTGTACGTTGGAAAATCAGAGGGAAGAAAGCCACTGGAGAGTTCGAAGCTCAGATGGGGTGATGAAGTAAGGAGTGACCGTAGAGCATTGGATGTAGGTGGATGAGACTAATGCTGTCGACAAGAAAACGGGGAAGAGGTTAACCGCTAAAGAACGAGGCTATGAACCGACTGCGGTTCAAATGTCCACCTAGGTAAAGGTAAAGATAATATTATTTTTAGAAAATAGGGATAAACCACACACTGTACACTCGACAGAACTTTTAAGCCCAGCTCCTTATCACCAACCAACCAGATCAACTTAATCTATTCGGCTATTCCACGTGTCTACCAACGATTATTCGGCTATTCTTCTGTACCCTTCGCTTACCTTGTATGACTCCACTATGGTATAACGTGTAACAGAGGGTCATATTAGTGTCATCTGTCAAGTTAATACTGTCAGCTTCCTGGTAAACAGTGTGTACATCTGTTCACATCATCTTTTTTTTTATGTATTTAACGTGGGCTTTCTGAACAAACTGATTATATCAGCACATGACTTATAAATTTACTTAAATCTAGAACATACACAGTCCCCAGCTCCCGGCCGTTAATTAATGACTGTGAAAGAGGAAACACAAATTTCACCAACTCATAATTATTCGTCCACACCAGGACCCAAATCCGAGACCTTTAGCTCAGTAGCCAGAGATCTACTACCAACTGAGCAAAGGGGTCGGCTTACATAATCCTAACTTAATTTTATTTCAAAGCGCAATCTAGTCTTTATTCGCACACCAGAATAAAAACAACGCAATATTTTGAAAAAAGAGAAAAGGCAACAACAGTTCCCAAATTCTTAGCACGTGTTTGTGTCCCCTGCGTTGCGTGGAACAAACGGCTGATATGTTCTAGGGGAGGAGTTTGGGTTGGGGATAGGGGATAGGGGGACTGATATGATGATGATGATGATGATGGACTTGATATGCCAACACCGCTGCAAAACACGCAGTGGCATCCCGTACCACCAACATACTGTCTCGTCTTCCCCATTTCCTTTCTCGCCACAAAAATATACTTCCTTCCAACAAAACATGCAAAACAGTAAATTGTGTCTAGTATATTTGTGGACATCATCTTTTTCATTCCCTTCCCCTAACCTAATCATCTCTTCTGCTTTTTTTTTTTTAGCATCGCGTTCTACTACCTGTTCTGGTTGTACACATATTTGATAACTACTCTTTGTGGGGGAGGGATAAATAAGGAAGGATTTTAGAGGTAATCCACCCACATTTGCGTGGAAGGAAAGTATAAAACAATTTAGGAAAAAAAACAGCCTTAATAAGACCTAGACTCGACAGAGAATTGAACCCTAATCTCACCTTCTTAATCAGGCCTGTCCAACACGAGAGTGACGCCTTAGACCATACGAGCAGTGAAGCGGGTCTGTATCTTATTCGAGGCACAGATCTGTGTTGACTCTGGAAAGCTAAGAAAGATCTAATTTCAAAATTGTCGCATTAAACACAAAAAATAAATAGAAACAAATACATTATGTTCTTAGTTTGAAATGGTTCTTCCCGGGTTTGATAAAGATGTAATAAACATCATTTATCGCATGGTCTAACGCGTCACTCATGTTAGACTGGATTTCTTGTGACGCGGAGAACATGGTTTCAATCCCGTTAGGGTGTTTCTCTACCCAAATGCTATCCACTCAACTGTGGGTGCAGTTCCTCTAGATTATACATTTCTCATTTATATTCAATTACTATTAATGTGTGTGTATAGCTCAATCAGGAACTAAGAGGTGGTGAGACTAAATTATATATGTATAATACATATGTGTATATAATGTAGTGCACTTATTTTCTAGGTTGTCAAATAACCATTTTTCAAACAAATTCTAGTATATATATATCCACATTCTTTATACCTTAATCTTGAATTTGAAAAACTATGTGGGTAGTAAGGCTGACTAGACTAAGGTGTCCTAAGAACACTAAAAGAGTTAACCTGGTGTTCTATTAACAATAACTACTGTAACTGAAAGTGAACAGGTTTTATAAGATTTTAAATTTGTATTGTTTCAGGTTTTTTCCAAGCACCGCGTCCGACTACCCGTTCGGTTTGTACGTTTACAAACTGGTTACACTAATTATTTTAGGGTTTAAGAATGTTGTATTTATAGGAAGAATAAACCACATTTCCATAAAGGGAGAGAGTAAAACAATTTTGAAAAAAGTGCGAGAGTTGCGCGTCCAACCACGCACCCACTGAAGCGGGCATCCCTTTAGTTCCTGAATGCACATCAACCCCACTACAATATATTTAATTAGATAATTCAATTTTAATCTAATTACTCATATGAATTGAAAAAGAATGTAAGCGTAAGAAGATAATGTGTACATCTCGTCATCGAACATCATTAGATAGGCCCACTCGGGAAAAAAGTAGAACTTCGCTTCTTAGACAGTTCGTCAGTTCCAGGTTGCTCAACTTATTAATCCAAAGGGTGTCCAAGCGAACTTTGATATTGTACTCCTTTTTTGTTGTTGTATACCCTGTGGGTTAAATTCTTTAATTTCAAAATAAGTATTAGTTGAGACTTACATTGAAATTTTCATTACGATACTAAATAAAAAATAATATTGCATTTATTGAAGTTACAGTGATTTAGGCTTATCAGTAAAGTCTCAATAAACTTAAATTAGTAAGATATTTTTTTTATATTGATGACAATTTTGAGGAACTTCCACAACACTGTTGATTTTAGAACAAAATTTTGCCAACCAAGAGAGCAAGAATAATTTCCCAACAAAATTATTATGAAATTTTAAATGTAACTCACAGCTAACATGGACATAAAAAGGAACTCTACTACACTACACGTCTCAACTTAGATAGGTAAGGCTCAATAAAGCTCAAAATAAACGTCACATCATGGTGAGCTTTTTAGCATTAAACTTTAAAAAAAAACAGAGGAAACGATGGAAGTGAAATCATGTTTTAAAACTTACAAATCAATTGGAAAACAATTATTTAAAAATTAAATAAAAATATTTAACTGATCCTAATATCGTGGTTTTCAAATGAAACTTATATAAATCAGGTTTGAGCGTAATTTTGTGTATATTTCACGGTTGTGAGATGAACTATTAATGTTTTAATTTCATATATATTTAAATATATCTCACTTTAAGCCACATAAAATGATCACCTGTTCAGCATACACACACACACACATACACACACACACACACACACATACATATATATATATATATATATATAGAGTTTAAACCTTGAGTCTTATTAACGGTGAATATCGGCGTGTTTTCGCGAGGGATTTGAAATGAAGACACCTTACAAGTTAGGAATCAACGTTGAAACGGATTCGCTCCCCTCTACCAGCGCTGTGGCTTCGATTAGTGATAACTAGGAAGGGAGAGATAATTGCGCCCCTGGCCTCCATTTATAAGTGGTAGGTTGGGTGGTTTCTTTAACGTGGTAGTAATTACATATCTTACCACCCCAACCCCTTTTCTAGATTTTGTCGTTATTTAAATAGGGTGGTTTGATAGTTCGGTAACAACGTTAACAACTAAGGAGACACAATGCAATCAAAGAATTATTAAAAAAGTTTAGTTGAAATTTTAAAGTTAAAGTAAGTTACATAAAACACGTTTAATCTATACTCCCTTATTATATTTTGTTTCATGCGCCACGTGTTTACTACCTATCCAGGCTGTTAAACATTTACACTAGGCCTAATGGAGTAGTGATGGGCAAGTTGGAATTAAGAGGAAATATACTCTACCCTCATATAAGAGGTGAGTAAGTGAAGAAACCATTTTGGATTAAGCACATGCGACCATATTTTGTGCCTCAAACTCTGAGTTACCAGAGATCCATTATTATTACGAGAGCATTTTAAGAGAGCATATAGAAAAAAAAAATTTTTTTTGCACCGTGTCTTAAAACCCGTTCGGACTATACGCTTATGTACTAATTACTCTGATGTGTTAGGAATGAAGATGGTTGAATTTAGAGGAAGTGTACCCACATTTGAGTGGAAGGAGAGTGGGGAGCCATTTAGGGAAAAACCCTTCAATACACCCGACCGGGATCGAACTCCGATCACCCCTCATCAGCAATCTAGACTATTACAAAAGAGAGCTTAGATCATACGACCACCAAAGCGGGTAGCAATAATGAATGTTCTTTTCAGAATATAAAATAATTATGGTTTCTTTTAAAACATTACCCTAATAAACTAAAACAAACTTAAAATAACAGAATTTTTAACTTATTACTTGGAGTATTAATTTAACAGTCAACTATTATACCTTAAAAAGCTGCTAAAGAAAGAAGTTCCAGTGACGCGCACGTTTTGTTTTGAAATATGGTTGACAAGAACGTTATATTTATTGGACTATTGTCCATTGTTACAGTGTACATATTTACAGCAACACAACATTTGCTACTGAAACAGTTCATTAATATACGCCAGGGGAAATAAATAATTGCAGTCTGAAAAGGTTTACGTCGGCAGATTGTTTACACACTGCGATTTTATTTATGTTAGCTGCCCTGGGGAAACTAATTACCGCTATTTATAGTCATAAAACATTACGGTTTAATTGAGGTGTCAGAATGAGAAGGGTTCCCCTTTCTCCCTCACGGCATTTTTTAAGCATCCAAAATTGCTTTTAATTTGTTTATATGAAATTAAGATGCAGGTAATAATTTAGGCATCACCTGTTACCAGCGTGTTAAAACGTTGGCTTTAATTTTTTGTTGGCTAAAACTAGATTCTAAGTAGAAATAGTATAACTAATTCTCACAAAAATGCCAGAATTATTTATTGACTCTAATTTAAATTTTAAAACTATTTTCAGATACAGTCTAAATATAAGTAATCCTTGAATTAACATGTGAGCTAATACTTTATAAATTAAAACACATTAACTTTTAAATCACTTTAAATATATGGTAAATTTTAGTAACCAAATTTAGTTAGGAATTTACCAAGAAATAATTAGTTTGTCATAAAAGTATTTTCTTTCAAACTGAGTAGTATTTTAAAATAACACTTGAGTGTTTTTGATGGGGGAAAAACGGAAACAAAATATAGTATTAATTAAAAATCTGGTTTGCCAATGGATGGGAGCTTGGGGTTTAGATTCTATAGTTGGGTACACGCCAGGTGTTTTTACCTTTCCCTCCACGCAAACGCTGGTAAACTTCCAATTTAACCTTTCTCATCCCCATACTACTAAAGTTGTAAATTTTCGGATAACCTGAACGTATAGTAAGAAGCGATGCACACACAAACTTTCAATTACAATTTCATTTATTTTAATAATAACAAAAATAATAATGTCCTTAAAGCTAAGTTGGGGAAACATTAATCTTCCAATATACTGCGTAGCAAGCTAAATAATGATAGTAATTATTCAAATCAACTAAAAAGTAAATCCTATTTGTATACTGTGAAAAGAGGTTATCTCACCTCTTTTGAAATATATATCAATCATCTTAATTCTAACGATTTATAATCTTAAGAGAATAAGGAAAATTAACTCAATCAATAAATTTATCTGATTATAGAAAACGATCCCAGGGCCTTTGAAATCACAAGTTAGTGCTATACCAGTAAACTACCCAGACATCGTCCCGGGTTCATGATAGTTCAGGTCAAAGTAAAATAGTTATCTGTTTGTAGTTTGTTGTCTAGAAAGAAATATCAAACAATCAAACATATACTCTTAGAAATTGTATTAGAGATTATGGACACATTAATGGGTGTAACGGTCACCTGGTGGTCTAGGGATAAGGTGTCGGACTTATGTGCTGGGGGTCCTGGGTTCAATCCTCGGCCCCGGAACAGATTTATCTGATTACCAAACCCTTCCTTCACCTCTGACAAGACGTGTATTAATCACAACTTGTAAATGTGGGGAATCCCAGGCCTCCACCGTGGTTCGGATCCCACGTTAAAATGTAGGTTCTTCATTTCATCTCACAATCACCCTACCATTACACATTAGCGTAAGTGCGTATAGCCCGAACGGGTAGTAAGACGTGGTGAAAATAATAATAATAATAATAATAATAATAATAATAATA
>CABFOV010001140.1:35397-63171 GCA_902141375.1 Timema poppense
CCCCAACTCTTTTATGGATCACATGACACGATAATATAAAATGAGCTTTCATGTCTACATTCGAGAATTGATGAAAATATCTTGACATACATTAGAGAGTTGTTTTTTTTACATTTCCCACTGTCTCAATAAAAACGGAGTATACCAAAACACAAAACTAGTACGAGTATCCTCCTCCCCCCCGATCCCCCCGCCCCACCGCAAACACACAAACAAGCGAGATATTTTAATTCGATTTTTTCATACGTCTTAATAATTATTTTTACTTGTTGACGTTTCCGATATTTTTTAAAAATTATTTATCTCTATATAAGTATAAACACTTATTTAAAAAGGTACTTTCTTGCAGTAAAATAAGATAATATCCAAGATTTAACCTGAATATATAGATATTTTTAAAAATTGTTTACAAACTGTCAATTACATAAGAAAATGTTTGCATACTAATTGGATTAAATTTATAAAAAGGTGGACCAATCGTTACTATTGATCTAGTCAAAGAAATTTTCTAAATAGAAAGAGGAGTAATGTGGCTTCTTTCAAAAGTGACACATTAGATACATATTTTATAATACTGCTTATATGGTACCAAACTGTTGAGCTATCAGCGGTAATTTTAATAATAAAAATGATGTGTTGGTTATTGTTCATTGTGTTGAACACGTGTCGTTATACACGTGTCCACACGAACCATTTAATAAATAGGATACGCCTTGACACCTCCCTATTAGGTGGTCCTTATCACACACTCCCATCACACTTTGTCATGTCATAAAGCCATAACATATGGATTGATTCAATTATTTTTTTCCTTTTTAAAATGGTTCTTATCTTTAATAGACTTTAAAAACTACCCCAATGTTAGGTTTAACACACGACGCATTTTGTATTGTAATCTTTACGACAAGCTATATTATTAATCGTTGTCTGTTTATACGCCATAAACTTATAACTTGTTTGTTTTAAAGATTAAGCAGAGTTTTTTTTCACTAACATAAACATTCTATAATAAAACAGTCGAGTTTGAGGTACCGTAAAATTCGGCGTATTAGATGCGCTGGAAAACACGTCTTTTACATAGCATCGATAATGAGTAATGCCACTTATGTGTTAGGGATGAGTACGGTTGGACTTAAAGGAAGTGTACCCGCATATGCAGGGGGAAAGAGTGGACGCTAATTTAGGAAAAACTACCCTCATTACCCCAAACCGGGATTCGAAACATGATAATTTTCCCCAACACAAACAAACCCACTTAAAAAGTAATTTTGTTGAAAAACATTTGGGGACTAAGCTGTAAAAATATTTTAAATGGTTGAACAAAATAATATGTTCAACTAGCAACTCACTAGGGATGATATAATTTTTAAAGTACCTACACTGTATTAATGCTAGGCTATAGAAATAATACTTGGTCAAAAATTCAAATTAGATAACACAAGTTATTACCTTGTATATTTAAGTAAAGAAAGCAACCAATCAATTCTGCAGCTGGTTTGCCAGTAATTTGATGCATATTGATCCATCTCCCTTTCCCCTCACCCTCTTTCTGTTCCTTAAAAAAAACCTACTAACTTAAACAGTATTGTTGCCATAAATTACATTGTTGCATCATTGTTTTAATTTATTATGTAGCTTATTACTCCTTTCCTTACGATATTAAAATTAAAATATTATTCTTCTCTGGATACCGAATAATAATTATATTTTAATTATTGGTTTAATCAGATAACATGCAAAATATTTTTAGATAAACCACAAAAAAATACCAATAAATCCCAATATAACCCAACTGGGTTGGGTATTTTTTTAAATATTCTGGGTTTTTTTAAACCCTGAATAGAGATGGTTTAAAAAATAATGACTAGAATAACTTTGAGATTCTTGTAAAACAAACTTATTGGATAGAAGATTCCAATAAAACGGAAATTCCAAAATGGATTAAGAGTGATAAATCATTCAAAACTACACGATAAACAACCAAAAACGATCTCAAGTGCAAGAAAAAAAAATCTTAAAAATATTTATAATTAAAATATTATGTACATATGTGTATTCAGAAACTATTTTTGTATTTTAAACTTCGAATATACTTATAAGTAGTGCCTTTTACTTAAAAACGTGTGGATATTTCAATTTTCACGGTTGTTTCGTGTAATTTGAGATGTTAGAAGTGAGCCTAGTCATATAATTATTATTATTATTATTATTATTATTATTATTATTATTATTATTAGCACCGCGTCTTACTACCCGTTAGGGTTATATGCACCTAGTCATATTCAATTCTAATCATCGAGACTCGACTAATTTATCCACTTCGATGAGTATTAAACTAACATATTTGATCAAAATAATGTAATAAATCTATTCATAAAATAAAACAAAGACAAAATAATCTCTATTAATAAAATGAAGAGTTTGTCGGTCATAAGCATTGCGCAATTTCTACCGCACGCAGAGGTCTGAAATTTTAAAAACTAGTATTCGTTGTGAACGAATATGTGTATTTCAAACACTGAATTTTAAAATTTTGATTATATAATTATATCTTTAATTAATTAAAAACCCGGCCGAAAGCAAAACAGGCCTACGCAGTGCTTAAAAGGCACCATCTTTAAAGTAACCTTCCACTTACAATCCCTAAACTAAACCCACTTCCCCGCGAAACGCCAGGTAGTTCTGCTACAGTAGTCGCGTGGCTTCTTTGGTGCTGACTGACAGCTCACAGCTGGCAGCTGACAGTCAACATTTAGGTATATACCTAAATTTTGACCGTCAGAAGTGACAGCTGCTAAACATATGTTTTTGCAGATCATGTGGTTTGGCGTAGGGATATATAATTTGGTCTAGTAACTTTTCAAAGCTTTTAACTGTCAGTCAGCACCAAAGAATCCATGTGGCTACTGTAGTTTAATATAAAAAATAAGGTATCTTATTGAATGATTATTCGTAGAAATATTGTATTCGTCCTCTACTGTAGTCCTCCAAAAAGTGTACCGCAGTTGTGGAGACTCGATACCAAATTGGCAAGCTATTTAATTAACGTTCCTCTTCGGTGAAAAGTAATTGAATTTTCAAGTCATCTCGCAACTGACGCAAGTAAATCAGCAATGGGAGCCCCACGACATCAGTGAGTGTAAAAGGGTTAGAAGTATTCAAGGACAGGAGGTTTGGGGGAGGAGGGGGGAGGGTGGTAACAAACTCTGAAGACTTGGATTAACAGAAATAATTCTTTCATTTAGCTTTTCTATTCTTGAGAAGAGACGTTTCAAACTGTGCGTGCCATTTTGAAATTAAGTAATTTATAATTAGTGTGTCAGAATTTCCATATCTGCTAACGGAAGCTGCGCATTTTAACATGAAAACCTCCCTATTAATTATGTTATTTTTCCAAGAGATTTTGTATAAAATGTCATTCATCATTCCATTATTACAAGAGCAAAACTAATTCATTTTGGACAAGACGTTTAGTTACAGAAGTAATTTCTATAATAGATTGTATCCTTGTCAAATAGATTTTGTCCAACTCTGGTGCGATTTTAGTTTCTCTATGATTTGCGCATGTAGAGGGATCTGTAGAACCAAATTTGTTTTCACAAAGTATAATGCACCGTAGATTAAATGTATGAGCACATGAGTATTGGAGCAGTGGAAACACACTGCAGACCTCTACAACTTTCAGTCTTAATTAATAGGCTAAGTATTTTTTTTATTTTAAAATACGGCTCTGGCCAAAATAGAGGAAAAAAGAATCAGTATGACAACATACAACTAAAATCTTTTCATTTTAAGTTTTATAATTTTTGTATCAAATTAACGCATAAAGGAGATTTGCGAAATTTCTAAAATTAAATGTTGCGGTATTAAGATTAAGATAAATGGCAAAAAGTATCTAGCCTAAACTAGCAATTTTTTATTGGCATTTTTTGAGAAAGCTACATTAAAATCACCAATAAATTATATCTATGAAATGCATTTTTGTTAATATTAATAATGAAATTGATAGGATACGATGCTTTAAAGTAGGTCATTAGACTAGAGCCTAAAAATTGATTATGTGCATTTTCAACCAATTTCACATTTTTTAACAACCCTGATTTAAATATTTTTATTTCATCCCCATACATTTAAAAATGAATTTATTTATTTAACAAATTCGAAACAAAATAATTACGGGACAAGCATTACTTCCGGAGTGATATACTAAAATCGGACACAACCTTAATCCAGTTAAGCATACTTGATAAGCCCAAAAAAAAACATTCAAAGATAATTGAGAATAATTTTAAGGGTTTTTGACGCCTCAGATTATGACAGGCCTATGAAAACTCCATAATTACTTTAACAATCTGCAAGCTTTGAATAAGTAGGTGTCTCTTAGGGCCAGTTTCATAGTCAAATTTAGTACGCCTCAAGTGCGGCGCTACACTAAGTTCATGACGACACCTACCTAAACCAGAATGGAATGGGCCAGTTTCCTATTTGAGAATGGCCCATTCCATTCGAGTTTAGGGAGGTGTCGTCTTGTATTTAGTGTAGCGCCACACTTGAGGCGTACTAAATTTGACTATGAAACTGGCCCTTAGTTTAAACACACCTGATTGTCAAGTTTTCTTAATTCCGTTGTTACTATGATCAACATGAGCTGCTCTGTCTTATTCAAAGATCAAATCGGTCTTTCCAAGTTTGTCAGTCCAAACAAGCATCCTGGAAACACGAGAATTTGACCCAGCGAAATTCCGATCCTACATCTAGCCCACTACCTACTAGACCACACACACAAACACTTGGCGGGCGAACAGATGGCGGACGTACCAAATACATATCCTCCTACCAAGTTGAGCTTAAGAGTGAAGTTCTCTTGAAGACAAATCATGAGTTAGCGTCTTCTCAAGAAAATTCTGAGAGTTCTCTCTTCTTCTTCTTCCTCCTCCTTCATAAAGAGCGCTCTCTTTCTCTCCCTCAAACGCATTCGGTACGGTACAGAGCCAAGTTGCCAGCGACCGCAGCGCTGCCACACCGCAAGCATTCATTAACGTACTTAAAGAGTTATCCCTCCTACCCTCTCTCATACCATTACTTTCTCACCCCGTCTACTGCGGACAAGGAACAACGATGCAAGCATTCCTCGTTTTCTTACATCCTGAACTCTTCTTACTCCACTCTGTTTTTTGTTACTCAAGGACACAACCTTACAAAAAAAAATATACCAGCATTGCTACCAATTCTTGGAGGAAGTATTTAGTAACATAATAAAAAAAAAATGTAAAATTTCCAAACTAAAAAAACCTACTCTAGTCCTAAAATGGATAGTTTAATAGTTGATCGAAACACGCTAAGATGTTCAAAATGAATAATTTCGTCTCTGCACTGTGAAATGTTACAGTTATATGTAATTTTAATTTGTTCAACTCTTTCTAACAACCAATTCTTTATGCTATGTTAATCTTCTTTCCTTTATAATTAGTACCGATAATCAAGAGTAGAAAATATTGTGTATAGAGAAGTTACGATTATTTAATCTTCAAAACAAATTTCTGTTTTTAACACATATTTTAGATTATAATCTGTATTTTGATGGTGTGTTTTAGTCAACCTGATATTTACATTTTTTAACATAATTTGAAACAATAGAGGATTAATATTTATAGATAAATTCTGATTTGGCTATTTTTTTCTTTGATTAGTTTTATTTACTATAACAGACGCGTGACGAACGGATACACCATCTAGGGTTTTCTGTGCCTTCAAACTTTTGAAGTGTTTTCCTTTCCTTTTAGGTAGTATAAACAATAAGAAAACTAAATAATGCATTTTTAAAATGTTGGTCTGTTTGTCCAGTTTTTGTTTCCAGTAAGCTTAAAATGTGTCTTCTTTTGTACTCCTAGTTTTTTAGAGAACCATGGTACGGTATTATAACATCTCACTAGCTATCAGCAAGCTAAGTAGTATGGAAAAAATCCAGTCGTAAGCAGTAAACATCCGTCGTGGTTGGCATTGCGGTTACATAAGATGGCACGTGATATAAGCTGGGGTGTGGAGGAATAGGGGGTGAGGGCGAGTATGTTCGTAAATCTTCGTACGCACATAAAACACTACTACTGAAGAAGTTTCGTTCTTTTCTAGCATTTGAAGTTGTCGAATGTGTTGATGTATTGTTTAACACGAGCGAAGCCACGGCCAAGTGCTAGCTTTTAATAAACTAATCGTTTCCGAGCTAAAAGTAAATATAAAACTTTTTAAAAAATCTGAGAAATAGGGATTTGATTGTTATATTTTAGGTGAACAATGATGTTACTTTTTTTCTCTCTCAATGTATACGTATAACATTATTATTATTATTATTATTATTACTAAGCAGAGCGTCTTACTACCCGTTCGGGTTATACGTTTTAAGTACTAATTACGCTAATGGATTAGGAAGTGGGAAGATTGAATTAAAAGGAAGTGAAGTGGAGGGAGAGTGGAAAACCATTTAGGAAAAGCCACCCCCAGTTCTCCCGACCGAGATTCGAACCTCGATCTCCCCGTCCTCAGCAGTCGAGCTCAACACGACTAGCGCGTTAGCCAAACTACGCCACCAAGAACCGTATATACGTATAACAGTATTATATGATTTCATTTATGCTCTTCGGTGAAATATGATGCTTCTTTTTTTTCCAAAATGTCTCTACAACAAAGTAAATTAATATTTCGTTTCACATATTTACGAGTTTTAATTAAATGTCATACTTTTTTTTAATATAGAAACGTGAAAGCCTGTATGGTGCACCGTATCATTTATTTAGTTTAAATCTTATTTGGACCCGCTTCAGTGGTAGAATGGTCTAAGATCCTTCAGATGTGACTCATGTTAGACTGGCCTGCTGATGACAGAGATATAGGGGTTCGATTCCTGGTCTGGTCTACTTGGGTGGTTTTCCCTAAATTGTTTCCCACTCTTCTTCTATGAAAATGCAAGAATATTGCCTTTAAACCGCTTCATTCTTTATACTTACCCCATTAGAATAATTATCATATATGCGTATAATCTGAACAGTTAGTAAGACGAGGTGATTCAAAAATAAAATAGATCTTGTTCGGCTATTCACACAAAAGCGCCCACGCTATTAAACTCTATTTTAGAGTGATCTCTTATTCAAATTCTAACTATTACAATTTCACTTTCCTCCTTGTTTAGATTTCCTTACACACACTGCCAGAAGGAACTCATGACGGCGAATAGACCGTTGTTGTTCTCAGACCGCCGGTGGTATCTTCTCCACTCCAAACAATGCGACACAGCGCGGCTCTGTGGCGGTAAAGACGGGAAGATCAACAGAGATTCAGTCAGTTGACACCCAAGTGAGGCCTTGTCAAGCTAGAGCTAATGTTGCCACTAATCCCTCGTGGCACAATTACACAAGGGAGGATGGCGAGACCCGACAAGCCAGAAAATCCAAATACTCTTCAAAACTAATCTTACTTTGTTTCGTGTCAAACCAGCCTAACTACCACGGAATATTATATGTGAGAAAAACAAAAGAGGGAAAAAAACACCTCAAGAGGACATGTAGATCACACTAAGTCTCTTAACAACCAATTTTTTTGTTTTAAGGTTTGTCATTCGCGAACATTTCTCAGAATTCTAGACACAAGAATATTTATTCTTTTAGCAAGGTTATTGTTAAAATATATTTTTTATTTTCACTGCGGTTATATGGTACGCGATAAGAGTGAAGTTTTGTCGCCGTTTTTAAATAAAAAAACAATTTTTTGGTCAAAATAAATAAAATATTGCTCCAGTAGAAACGTAGATATATTTTATTTATATGGTGATATCAACAGTTTGTTGAATATCTGTCATGATCATAGTAGCATTCGATGAGAAACTTTTTTAAAGTAGAGAAAAAGTTGTCATTATACTCAGTACCAACTTGACAAATATTCAACAAATTGTTGATATCACCATGTGAAGAAAATTAAACTGTGTCTCTACTGTATACCTATTTGATTTATTATTATCAAAGTAATGTTTTGATAAGGAAAAGTGCAAAATAACTTAACTTTTTTTCGCGTCGCCTACATATTTCCACAATATACGCTTCACGTAGTAATTATTAAAGACCAAAATTCCATAGTTCTTGGTAAAATAAAATGAATTGGAGAAAAATTAAACCGTTTACACTTCTACTTTGTATTTCGAAAATAATTATTGAAATATTATCTGAAAATTCCAGTGATTTTTTAAATTACTCTAGAGGTTTAAGGGTAAGGAAGGTTAGAATTTAGAGGGAATGTGCCCACTTTTAAGTAAGGGTGGTAGAATATTTAGATAAAAAAAAGCTCGCTGTACACAATTGAGAATTGATCCCTAACCTCTTTATCGATGGAAAATCAGACGAGACCAGACCTGTGCCTTGTTCACGTGTTTTAGTGGTGCGGATAAGATGTAAAGATGTAAGAATCCTTCACTAGACTTCTCATATCTGTAAGCTATCTACCTGTAAAATTATGTTGATTTTAAATTTTCCAAAATACACACCTTCTACGAATTTGTTTTAATTTTATTTGAAAACGAAAAAATGTGTAGATCAAACCAATCATGAATCAAGTACACTTTCAAAAAAACCATAAATATTTTAAAATATATATATTATTTGGTGGGCTTTAAACACGGAAAGTATCTGAACCTTGCGAGGGATCTGAGACGTATACGGGTCGTTTTTCAGCAATGTATGTTTATAAGGAGGGGTCTGGTGCACTCTGGAACGCAAAGAGACCGACTTTTTGTGAAAGGCGTTGGTGCCGAGGGAACGACTATTTCAAAAAGGATTTTTTTTTTCAGAATTTGTCGCATTGAAATAGTAAAATAAATTCAAAACATCGATTTAATTATTTTTTTATTTTCAGATCACAAAATTGTATCTGTATTGTGCATTGCATATTTTAAAAATTATAAACGTGGGCATTTGTCGTTGCGTATTAAGCTAATTTAATTTGCTCTACTCTATTATTTGAAATGGTTTTGACAGCAATAGAATTAAAAATAATACATAATGAAAAAGAAAGAGGCTTACAAAAATAAACACTAATTCACAAGCGTTATTAAATTTACCAATGTTATATTTATCTGGTCATTTAGCGAAACATTAGGCTTTAAACAGCGCAATCATGCATCATAAATCTGAAATGTTTATTCATGGAAATTATCGGACTAAACATTTCATGGAGTTTCTACAGAAGCTTGTGTTTCATCAACTTGAAATTTTACCTCTACGGAACAATTAGAGGCAATACAATAGAATTACTATTATGTTTGTATGGTAGGCCCTCAGAATCACAGTAGCCTTGAACAAAAGATTATTTACCTTAAAAAAAATTGTTTGAACAGACACATTTAAAGTTTTCCAGTTTGAAGTTTATAATCTTTCACCTTCGTGTGAATACACATCGGACTGCAGATGTCTTGTGAAATAAATATTTATATTCGTATATATTGGTGTTTAGGTTTGAAGAAACAACTTCGTATAAATAGGCCTAGCTACAACAATTTATTCCTATTTTCAATTAAATTAATATAAATAATACAAACGATATTTTTATTTATTAAATCATATGCTGATAAATTGTGTTTACTTTGACTGTGCCGAGTACACCCATCCGGGATACCAAAATATTATAATGAAAATAAAAGGTAGAAATTAACACACAAAAAAATACAACACTGGAGATAGAAAAACTATATGAAAAATTACCCCAACCAACTAAGCCGGGATTCAAAATTTAACCTCTCCATTACTAGCTAACCAGACCATACAGGACTAACGCCTTAGTCCGTATACCCACAAATTCAGCTGTAAGGAAAATTATCACTTGTTTATAAGTAAAGTAGAGATGAGAGTTTTTATCAAACAAATAATGGGGTTTGGCGTCTAAGCTTTGATTAGTGGGGAAACATTTTATGCTGTGCATTACTATATTTAGATCCAAACAGCTATGTTTTTGTCATATAGGTATGAATAATTCAAATGTTGAGACATGCTTATAAATTTTATCTTAAATGCATGGGACTTTTTTTTAAGTACAAAAGTAAAATTATAATGGTTTAATAAAGTACGTACGTAATATTCCGGATGCAAATTAATACAATTTTATTTCACAATGAGACCACGAATAAGCCTAAAATAAACTGTAAAAATATTTGGTTAAAAAATAACAAAAGTCTTATTTATATATGTATATATTTTACAATATAAATATTAAAACGAATTGGACTAAAAAGATTGATTGAAAAAAGAAAATCGTCAAACGATCCTATATTAAAGTTGTTTTCTTTAATTTACATTTTCGATGTTTCAAAAAGTACATTCAAAAGGAATCGACAAAAAAAATCAACCATATCCGTCACCCTTCTAAGCGAATATCCGAGCAAACGCTTTGATCTTTTACACAGGAACGTGTGGAAACTATAAAATTAACTTGAACATATAAAAATATAAACACGCTTTTGAATAAACATTTCCATGAGAAAACTGTGAGAACACGTGACCATTAGGAATGAGCGTTTTATGTCTCCAGTAAAATGTTGTCATATGTTACGAAAACTACTGAGTAAATATTATTGCACCTTTGTTTCAGAGCAAATGAATAGATTCTTTTTCTCTACTATGGAATTTGTACAGAAATAAATTTGGTCCGGTTTTAATTAGTGTAACTAGTGCTTTCAGGTGTTTGTGTTTTGTTTTGGCACCGCCCATTCTCGTTATATGCCTATGTACTAATCTTACGCAAATGTGTTAAGGATTAGGAAGGTTTTAGTTTAGAGGAAGTGCACCCGCATTTGAGTAATATAGGGTGGCAAAACGACTGCCAAAAATTTCCCATATATATGTCACTTAGTGAGAAGGGAATTTAAATTTTCAAATAATTGTTACTATGGAGCTGTTCATCTTTCAGCCTCCGAAGCCATGAGCTATAGTTCGAATCTTGTGAATGCAAGCTGCTAGTCAGGTTCAGCGTTACAAGCTCTGACCTTAAAAGATATGATATACTATACTTTTTTGTAATATAGTTTACATATGTGAACGGGGAAACGCTCTTAAACAATTATAGAAATGTCAACTAAACAAAATTACTTAACCGCCAAATGGGAATCTATTTTTTACTATACCTTTCAATAGTTTATAAACCAGATTTAAAGCATGAATTGTCATGGTTAATTCACCCAAATAATTAGTTTTATTCTTCTTTGATAAAGGTGAGTCTACCGAAGTCATCAGCATTTTGGATGTTAACTTTTAATTAAGGGGACAGGTAACTTGATTTGAAAATTCAGTTCACTCTCCCTTAAATAGACTAGCAACTATAATAATCCCAAATTGTATCCCAAAAAACAGCTCAAGGAATAACTAATTAAACTAATAAAGGTAAACACAAATTAAAAATAGAAGACAAATAGTATGTTAAATAATTTGATAATCTAGGGACTGCAATCTCCTTAGTGGGTATCTAAAATAATATACTAGACTGAGAAACTCTAATATAAGTATAATCTAAATTATTTAATAATTTAATAATTCGAAAATAACATAAGACGAAACTCTCTAAAAATAATAGAAACGCATCTCCAACAGATATATATAGATGATACAAATCCACGAAACAGTTATCGCAACCACACGTTAAAATGAAAGAATAATTAGTAGTTTGAATATATTTATAAAGGTGACCATGGCCTAAACTCGATCATAAGAAAAGTAAAACTATTTCATATACATTGTTACAGAAACCAAATGGAAAAAAGTGCACTACAGCTCATTAGGAGTATAATTAACTAATAGGACACTGTTACAGAAACATAATAAACATATATCATCATAGTTCATCAGTTGTTAGTAATTGATCTGTCACTCCTAGTCTACCATTGATTATTAACTATGTTATCTCAATGCCAGTGGACCCCGTCAAGATAAACTTTATTTGTAGGTAAGTCCAATTTGAGTTTTTTATTTAGTATGTGGTATCAGTAGCTAGGGAATTTTGTGATCGGAAAATATGGTTTGGGTTGGTAGTTTAATCTGAAAAAAAAAGTGAGATTTTCTGCAAGTCTAGTAAGTTTTGAACTATCTAATTCATCCGAATCAGACTCAATTGGTGCGTTTTGTCCACCATTTTAGATCCGTAGTTTAGAATCGTTCAAGGGTTTCACATTCTTATAATTAAGGTAGCATGCTTAATAGCATCCATACTAAATTTAAGTTCTATGGGACTAAGTTTGTATTGTTTGTTCGACATTTGTATTTATAAAGTTTCGGATTTTTCTCATAACGATGGCATGATCCATTCATCAGCTCTCTAGAATATTGTAAGGTGAGAAAAAGTGCCCTGGAAGGACATACAGCCACCACATGGATTTCATATTTATAAATACTTATAAAATAACACCAACAATAATGGTAAAATGTTATTATCACTGTTGACCCTAAAATATTGTGTATTTTCTACACGTTCCTTTATTCCATAATCCTACTGTAGTTTCCACGACTTTTGTGTTAAAATCTTTTTGACACAATTATCTGTCGGGTGTGGGCGCTGGTAAAAATAAATAATCGAAAAATAAGGCACAAGTGAATCGCAACAAATAAATACAATTATTGGGAATTAAACGGATCAACTTTTCGTGTTACTTAGAACCGTAATAGTGCGTCTCCTAATTATTATACACACCCGCATATCATGCCTGTAAGGAAGATAGTCAGTCAGTATAAGCAATCAGGGGATGCCCATGATTCTAAAATAGTGTATTTTGTGTAGATATTTTCTTTTGGGTTTATCAACTAATAAATATAGCCCAATTTTCAAATGAAGAGAAGGATTGATCTTTAGTCACTTCACAACCCTTGTTTAAGGTTTCATAAGATATTCTTAAATCAGCGTAGGTCCTACTTAAGTGATGAGTTCACTTTTTCTTCTTCTCATTTTAAACTTTCGGTTAAATGTCCCAGATTAATAAAATAATATTCAAGTATGTTTACTAGATTTTCAAAATTCTCTGTTTTTTTCTGGATTTTCCCGCGCGTGACAGCCTTGAAACTCTTTTATAATTATTGTCCATAGTCAGTGGGCAATAAAGGGCTAATCCTTGAGAAAGCCATTTACTCTGGTTTGCTGGTCACAAGAAGGTCATAGTTATATATATTTAGCACTGCGTCTTACTATCCATTGAACTAATCACGCGAATGGTTTCAGGGATGAGAAAGGTTATATTTAGAAGAAGTGTACCCACGTTTACGTGGACAACTAGTTTGTAAAGAACATCCTCAGTCCACCCAACTGAGTTTCAAACTTCAATATTTCCTTCATTACCAGTATAGTCTACTAAAAGAATAAGTACCTTAGAGCACGAGGCCACCGAAGCGGGTCGGAGCTCGAATCCCAGTTAAGCTTACTTACGGTGTTTTTTTACCAAATCGTTTCTCACTCACACTCAACGCAAATGGACAACACGCGCCCAAGGTTTAATCTCACAATACGAGAAAACAATATTTGACCTCACCCAAATTGGAACCATATTCTCTCCGGAGGTCTTGTATGATGTACATCTCAACATTCATGCCCATATCAGAGGCTGGACTTTCTTTATATACGAGTATGTTACGTGCGTTAGTTGTGTGTTTTTTCGTCCACTTTAGTTACATTAATGGTGTAGGGATGGGAAGAATAGAAATTTAGACAAATGTAGCGTAGTGCGCGCGGAAGAAGAGTGGGGAATCAATTAATTACAAATAAATAATCACTGGCAAGGTTTGATTCCCACTCTCTATGTCACCAGCCATCCAGACTAAATGAGCATGAAATTTACTTCGCGTAATCACTGGTGTGAATAACGTATGCTATTAGATTATAGAATAGATGAATATAGAATTTCAAAATTAATTTTATGCATAGGTTATATTTAGAATCCTCTTTTCATAGATAGAGCCTTTTATGAAATAAAAAAAAGTATTTTCGCAGTCAACGTTGATACTATTTTACTACAACTATTATTTGTGTTATTTTATAGGTATATCAAACGTGAAGGCTTAAAATCTCTTAACTAGAAATTTTAACTTAAAACCAGCATCATGGTCACATGGTCTAGGATGCCAGTCTTGTTTTGTACTATTTTGCCTGTGATGGTTTGAATCTCTGTCGGCTGTACTGAGGGATGTTTTTAGCTAAATAATTTTCCACTTTTCATCCAAACAAATGTGGGCTCATTTCCTCAAAATGTTAACTTTCGTCTTCCCTGTACAATTCGCGCAGATAGTGTATTCATATAATCAGAAGGGTTTCTAAGACCATGTGTAAAAAAGAATTTAAAAAATATATATATCCGTTAGATAAGCCTCTTCCTATGACGGTCGGGCTGTATCGGCATACTGACAATCTGCGTACAGTCGGGTTGTATCGGCATACTGACATTTTGCGTAGTCAGGTTGTATCGGCATACTGACATTTTGCGTAGTCAGGTTGTATCGGCATACTGACAATTTGCGTACAGTCGGGTTGTATCGGCATACTGACAATTTGAGTACAGTCGGTTAGTATCGGCATACTGAAAATTTGCGTACAGTCGGTTTGTATCGGCATACTGAAAATTTGCGTACAGTCGGATTGTATCGGCATACTAACAATTTGCGTACAGTCTGGTTGTATCGGCATACTGACAATTTGCGTTCAGGCTTATAAGTTTATTTAAAACTTCAATCCCAATTGGAGCCCGATATACTTGAAGTGTACCCATACAACCCACGTCTAATTTTTTTTATACCTGCTCCTAGTAGTAGTTTAGTAGGGGTTCACTTGCCGCCGACTTGGCGGTTCTATTGATCGGCAAACACGGGCAGGGAGGCATGGCATCAAGCCTCCCTCCCCTTGGTCGTGGTGTATGTGTATATATACCTGTACTGAGAGGTTGAGGAGGAGGAGGGGGTCATTATTGTGGGCAACGCCCCCCCGCTACCCCGAGGGAGCATTCAAATACCACGAGACTAGGAAGAGGGAAGAGGTGGCTGACTACGCAGGTACGGGGCAGTCGACTCTTGAGGTAAACCGCACGTTCGACGATGCACTTCCACAGAACATCGAGAGCGACAAAAAGATCCTTTAACTAAAGATTATAATATAGCAAACCAGGAATAATATTTCAATCTTTGTTTCGGTGTAGTGCTTAAAATGCAGGATGGAAATGAACACGAACTAAGAAGGTATTTTTAATGTTCTTTTCATATATAAAAATTTATTTTTTTGTCAAAATACAGTTGAGTCATTATTATTTACGTAGTTTAACTTTTCACCCATATTAATCACCAAAGTTATTATATTCGTCAGAAGAAACGTGGTAAATGAACGGATCCTATTTAAATGAAGAAAATAAAGCCATGTTCTTATTCTAAAATGCACATGACAAGTAATTAAGAAAGATTACCTAAAGGAATCTGCTGAAGCAATTTTTTTTTAATATATTGGCCAAAAATGATTACTCGTGCCCCGTCAGTTTTCGCAATAAAGAATATGTGATCAAAAACCCCACCGGGATGGCAACCAAATCAGCCCTGAGAAATTTAGGGAAGTGAGCTGCAGACTTATTTATTCAATAAGAAAGTCCACGATAAAGACAGCTTTTTTGTGGTTAAGAAAGGCTTCATCGGTTTTTCAGACTTAGGGGCCAAATTGTTATATCTTTGAATGGTTTGTTAATTTAGTGTTAAACCGTTTGAGATTCCATATATTTACACCGTGACCAGGTAGGGACGAAGAATATGGAGATTAGAGGAAAGAGACATGCATTTTCATGAAGGGGGACAAGCACGAATTTATAAATTGTAAAAGGGAGGGGCAGAGATATAGTGAATGTAGAAACATTCGCGTGCGCTAGATAGGTATACTTTCCTTAACACGTGTCCTTCTTTCCAATTACCAGAGTCCACTGCCCACCCCTACTCTCCCACAACCTAGCAATAAGATGCCAAATAGAAATCACTTTTTGAGCGTGCTAAACAGTTCCCCTTACAACCATAATTCGTCCACATACCGAGTTCAAGTAAGTTCAAGAAGTTAAGGCTTAGATTTCATCCGAGTCCGATTGGGAAAGGTTTCTACTATTTTTTTTTTTCTCCCTTTAGTTTTTCCATCTTATTTTCACGCTAAGTTGAATGAATTTCATTTACAATGTTTTGCTTATCACAAACCGTTGAATTAAGTAGATTTTTTTTTACTGCATCTTACTGCCCTTTTGGTTTATTCTCACATCTAAACTACGGGACTAAGGATAAGGATGTGTAGCTACCACTTCTTCGTGGAGAAAAAGAAAGAAGCATTTAGAAAATAAAAAAGCACAGTTCTTCGGTCAAGAATCAAACTACGTCCTCTCCAATGCCACCAAACCAAACCAGGTGAGACTGACGCCTGTGACTGCGTCCTTTCTAGAATTTAGCTTACGCAGTATTTTATCACAGCGTCTTTCTACCCATTTGGTTTATACTAATATGTACTAATCAAGCTAATGGGTTAGGATTGAGGAAAACTGAATTTAGAGGAAGTGTACTCGTATTTTCGTGGAGGAAACGTGGAAAACCATTAAGGAAAAACCATTCTCATTACACCCTACCAATATTCAAACCCCAAACTCCTCGTCATCGGCTGTCCAGTTCACGAAGTTGGTAGCCCTTATATTGAATGTAAAGAGGATTAAAAAAAACAAGTGAGAAAACTTTATAGGCCTATTTATTAATGGTTACTTAACATAATATATTGTTAAGACCATAAAAAGAAACTGTCAAATTACAAATGTTAACAGGGTCTCCCCCCCCCCCCTCACCTATCTTAATAAATGGATAGTATCGCTGTCGACAGCGTGGGATGGTGGGGATTGAGGAGCTCGCAGTCGACCCTATATCAATCCCTGACGGACCGGTAGACATTATCCCCGATCAAATCTCGACATTTCGACAGCTCGATAAACTCTTTACCAGTCTGGCCTTCAGCCCTGACAGCTACAAGCTGATTCTCCGGGTCGAATGTCAGGTTGAGGGCCGACCGCTAGACATTCCCATGAAACTACGGCTCGTCTACGATAGGAGAGATGGGGACAGCTATCAGAAGGTTATCTATTGCAAACAATTATTAGTATTAATAAAATCGTTTGATAAAACTTTTTATTGATAACTAGCAATCCCTCACGGCGTTGCCCTTGACCCACTGTGGTATAATAATTATATAAGCTCCCTCCCTCCCCAAACACACAAATGGTTTAGAATTACGGTCGATTTAGTACACATTCCCCCCCCCCTCCCCTTAGGAGGATACGGTATATTTTTATTACAGCTATCTCTGAAACTTAATTTTTAACCAGATGAACAACATTTTCTTCAAAAATTTGTTAAAAATAGCCTAATTAAAGATTTAAAAATCCGGCTTCGGGGTGCTTTCGGACGCACTTCTATCCACCCCACACAGACAAACACTTTGTTTTATTACTATACATATATTACTCGTATTACTAAGCAAATAAAAATGATCTAAAATAGGTTGACATTAGTGACTTCAAGCCAATGTTTTAAATACACAACCTGCCACTTAACTTCACTCCTACCGTAGCTGAGCTATAGTATCCACTTTTCATAGAAGGAGCCTATTAGAAAATACACACTTTTTTTTGCGACCAAATTGATAGCATTTTATTATTTTACTAGTGTTATTGTATAGGTATTGATAAAATCTGACAAAAGTGACAGCTGTAAATCACATGACTTGACATATGAACACGATAAATAATAGTAAGAATAATAATAATTTAGCACCGCGTCTTACTACTCGTTCGGGTTATACGCTTAAGTACTAATTACGCTAATGGGTTAGAAATTGGGAAGTTTGAATATAGAGGAAGTGAACTCGTGGAGAAAGAGTGGAAAACCACTTAGGAAAAACCACCCTCAGTTCACCCGAGTGAGATTCGAACCTCAATCTCCCCATCCTTGGCAGTCTAACTCAATACGAAACTAGCGAGTTAACTAACTACGCCACAGAGGTGGTTCCAGAATGTAGTTCGATACCGGTCAGGTGCACTGAGGTTTAAAAAAAATTGGTTTCCAATCTCCCTCTACGCAAATGTGGGTGCACTTCATATAAATTAAACCTTTCTAATCCCAAACACATTAGTGTAGTTAGTAGATGAATATATAAATATAAGCCGAACGGGTAGTAAGATGAGTCGCTAAAAAAAAGTCGATATTTGAATATTTTAAATTCGTTATTATATCAAGTATTAAAATATACTAATTAAGCTAATGGGTTAGGAATTGGGAAGGTTGAATTTAGAGGAAGTGAACCCACACTTGCATGTTGGGAGTGTAGAAAACCCTTTAGAAACACCCCTCCTCCCCTTTCACCAAACCGAGATTTGACCCTCGATCTTACCGACCTCAGAAGTCTACCTCGACACGAAACTAGCGCGTTAGCTAACTACGCCATCAAGGCGGGTATATTTTAATTATATTTTGTTGTAGAAGGGTGAGAATATAACAATTTGTCAAAGGTTGAATTTTAGGAATAAATAAAAGGTTTATAGATTTTAAAAAAAGTAGAGCGGAGAAACAATTAATTCCATTTAATTATTTGTTTAGGTATATAACGTGCACTTTTTGAACCGACTGATTCTATCAGTAGACGACTTATAAATTAACTTAAATCTAGAACACTAAGAAGAGCTATGATTGTCAACGAAATGTTTACAATGCTTTATTGCTTCATTGTGTTTATAAGTTAGTAAATTTACAAAACAATTGTATTTTATTTTAATTTATCTTTTCAAAGGCTAGTATTTCATATTATATACATTTTGTTGAACGAAATTATCAAAACAGTTTAAATACTCCATTGAATCTTTATTTTATTTTAATGGCTGGTTGTTTGTATAATGCCACCTTAAAACAGGCTTTCTCATTTTTGTTTGACTGATAAATTTGTGTATGTAATTTATTTCTATAAATCCATTAAAATTAATCAAGTTTGAATAACATCTCAACAAACCATTTATAATAATTTATCAAACATAATAATTTACCTTGCTCTTCCAATGAAATATCATTTCACGATTTTTGTAACCGCAAAAGTTTCGCAAACCAGAAATAGACCGAAGGAATTCCCTTTCTTTACAGCACTCTCATAAATTTGTCTTCTTCTGCTTCTTGCTCATTTTCTTCCTCTCTACACAGCAATGTTCACACCACTAATTACAGATTCTTATCTTTACACCGAGCCGCCTCAAAAGACACCTTTTTTTTTCTACCCTCGTTCTTCTCTAAAACAATTAATGAAACCCCGAGCTCTTTTTCAAGAGTTTAAACAGTTGTTTAACAGTCATAATTGTGAAATGAAAGTGTGGCAGTTAAATGAGGTCTTGTGGAGCACCCAATTATTGAGACAACGGCTCTACCTCCGTTGTAAAAATATCCTGGCCATTTTTTTTAAAAAAAAGGTGTTTTGCATTTAACGTTATGGGTTTAAGGTCCGATATTAGTTTACATGATGAATTAAGATTACATGGGTATATTTTTAGCATCTATGACTCGCATCGGTGAACACGCAGATTAAACGTACACCTTGATTAGTGATGTTTGCCTGTGATGAGAAGGTTGGGGTTCCAATTTAGTTCTATTTTATTGACGGTGGTTTCTTATGAGTGGTATCCCACTTTCACTCTCCAAAAATTTAATCATAATTGTTTTAAATCCCCCTTCCTATTACCCATCACATTAAGATAGTTAAATGCGTAAAGCCCCCGGTTATAGTTGATTCATGGTTAATTCAGATTTTTGACAAAGTTTAATTTGTCCAACGATTCTTGGTACCCATTTGGGCTATACCCATATTTTATCATTATTATTATTATTATTATTATTATTAGCACCGCGTCCCGTTCGGGTTATACGCACTAACGCATATGTGTAATGGTAGGGTGATTGTGAGATGAAGTGGAGGACCTACAGTTTAACGTGGAATCCGAACCACGGTGGAGGCCTGGCAACTCTACACATTCACAAGTTGTGATTAATACACGTCTTGTCAGAGGTGAAGGAAGGGTTTGGTAATCAGATAAAGCTGTGCTAGGAGCGAGGATTGAGGCCCGGACTCCCAGCACAGAAGTCCAACACCTTACCCCTAGACTGCCAGGTCCCTTTATAACCATATATTAGTTATGCTAATGGAATGTAGACTAGGAAGATATAATTTTAGAGGAAGTGTGCCCTCATTCGCGTGAATAAAGCGTAGAAAATCATTTGAAAAACAAAGATTCGTTGAGCCCGAGCGGGATTTAATCCCGATTGTCTCCGTTAAAGACAATCCAGTTTCACACGAGAGGGACGCGTTAGACCATGCAACCACCAGCGCAGGTTTCATCACATTTAAAAATATGCCCAAAAGCAGCCTCGTACATAATATCTGCCTAACAAATAGATTCGATTTTCTTCAATTGTCAAAGCGACAAAACTAAATGTCCATATTTCATTAAGTGTTTCAATTGTTAGAAAAGGTTTAAGCTGCCATGGATTATAGGCAACAGTAAGGCGCGGTGGGAAAATAAAACCAACCCTTTGTATAAAACTCAGACCACTATTTATCATTTCAATATTTTAACAAGTCAAATGTTTTGTTTAATGAATTTACATAGACAATGGTAGAAGGTTCCTTTTATAAATTACAAACACATGTTTTGGGGCCAAAATGAATAGCATTTTACTATATTGTTAGTGTTCTTTTACAAGTATTGATAATATCTAACAAACGTGGCAGCTGTTGTCCACGTTACTCACGTATGAAAGAATGGAAATAGATCTAGTTTTTTTTTTCCTGACTTAAGGTAATACCTAAATAAATTGGACTGTACTTATCTGATAGATCGTCCTGGCTACTAGAAAAAATAAACACACTAGCATACATAATAAAAGTGACAGTAATTTACTATCTAAGTCATTGATGGGAAACACAACCCCCCGCCTCGCTTGGAAAGGAACCAAAATGTATCAGGTTCGTGGAGAGCCTCTTTAGTCACTCAATATAATATATTAACGGAGTAGCGAAAATTAGAACAAAAGGTTTTGCTCTGTTTTAATGTGATAACGTATTATGTTGTTGTTATTATTATTAGCACCGCGTCTTACTACCCGTTCGGTTTTTACGCACTTGCGCTAATGGGTAATGGTAGAGTGATTGCGAGATGAAATGGAAAACGTACAGCTTAGCGTGGGATCCGAACCACGGTGGAGGCCCGGAATTCCACACATTCACGAGTTGTGATTAATACACGCCTTGTTAGAGGGGAAGGAAGGGTTTGGCAATCAGATAAATCTGCGTCGGGACCGAGGATTAAACCCCGGACCCCAGTACAGAAGTCCGACACCTTACCCCTAGGCCACCAGGTCACCATATGTATAACGTCTTGTATTCTTTGACTTTATGACGCGATGGCACTAGATAGCACACATACTTATTGTGGTGTGCTAAGTAGAAATGTGGAAGCGGTGCTACTTTCAAGTACGCTACCGTCTTGAATCAAGACATTTTTAATTGCGAGTTTATTTTAATCTTAATGATCAGTAAGATAAATTTATATGTTACTGCAGCTTGCTCACAATGAATATAGATCAGTTGAATAGTCTACAAACCCAAATATTGATCTTATGTAGTTTTACTAAATTTGTAAAACTCTACAATACTTGGGTTTTCGGAATAACAAACTTATTTATATTATAGATTTAATCTCATTATTTTGTGGTATGATATTTAGGAGAAATGGATCTACAGTTGAGAAAACAACTTTACCAACTGTAAGATATGCTCTACCCACTTCGGTGGCCACATGGTCTAAGGCGCTACCATCGCAATAGACTAAACTGCCGAAAACGGGGAGATCGTGGTTCTATCCCGGTCGGGTGTACTGAGGGTGGTTTTTACTTAACGATTTTCCACTCTCCCTCCAAGCAAATGCGGGTACAAATAAAGCCATACAAAAATATCTTGTTATATGCACTAAATAGCTCAAACAATCAATAAAATGAGAAAGAATACAAAATAAAATAAACTAGTCGGAGATACTAATGAATGGGAGTGTAATAGGGGACTTTTTTCACCTCGCCTTATTACCCAAACTAGCTATATGCATTTTAATTACATTAATGGAGTAAGAATAAGAAAGGTAGAGTTTATAATAAATGCACTCCCATTCATGTGGAGGGAGAGTGGAAACCATTAAGTAAAAATTGACCCTTGGTATATCCCGCCGGGATTCGATCCTCAACAATCCCATCACCGGTAAACCAAACTATAAGCTTGATATTAGAACTGTAAGCCCCTTAAATTATTAATCGACAGTCTTAACTGTTGAGCTAAGGTGATTGAAATTAGTTTTCAAACTTCCCCTTTACAGTGGAGTGTCTGAGCAGTGACTTTTAACAGAGCTTGTTACACCAATTTACAAGCGGTTCAACCAAACGCGTTCAAATCACAGCATAATTTAAAGAGGCGCCATGTCAATATGGACATTTACTCACTCGAACACATTTATATTTTAACTTTGATTACGTTTATCAAGTTTTAAAAGCTTTATAAGAAATTATTTGATAAACTATAACTATATTAAACGGTGCTAACAATTAACTTTGAATAAATACAAAACAGGCCTTGGTTATTAAATTGTACCATGAATTTTCAAGATAAGTTATTATTATTGGTGACCTGGCGGTCTAGGGGTAAGATGTCAGACTTCTGTGCTGACGGCCGGGGTTCAATCCTCGGTCCCGACACAGATTTATCTGATTACTAAACCCTTCCTTCACCTCTGACAAGACATCTTGTGAATGTGGGGAATGCCAGGCCTCCACCGTGGTTCGGATTCCACGTTAAACTGTAGGTCCTCCATTTAATCTCACAATCACCCTACCATTACACATTAGCGTAAGTGCGTATAACCCAAACGGGTAGTAAGACGCGGTGCTAATTATAATAATATTATTATTTTAATCACTCATAAGCAATGCGAAGCTATTAATTAACTAGCAAACTAGACTTGGAAATGAGAAAGTAACTTGTGAAAGGCTACATGTGTGTCAGCACTCTGTATGGAGCTGGTAAATGATCCTGAGGAAATGGGAGAATAAATGTTTGGGGAGCTTTTAGATGTGTTGCAGTAGAAGAGAGGAAAAATGGGGCAGATCAAGTGACCAATGAAGAAGTTATAAGAAGAATAAATATTCGTAGAATCGCCTGACCAATGATTCTCTTTTCAAAGGACAACTGGATGGGTCACATTATGAGAATAAATGGCGTTGTGAGTGACGTCATGGAGGGAAAAGTTTAAGGGGAGCAGGAATACCACAAATGCAACGGATTGATGACCTCAAACAAAGAAAAGAAGATGAAGGTTTCAGGATCTAAAATAAGAATCTCCTAATAGGACATGTTAGCTGACTCAATTTGGACAAGGTAAGGGACCTGTCGAAAGACAGAACACAAAAAATGTAATCATTGTCAACTTTTTTTTTATCGGGTGGGCGTTTTTTTTTGCGAATGTCATGTGTACCTTGAATGAATAATATGTGTCTACCACATATTTCAAAGTAAAATACATATTTTGAGACACTAATTAATATTGATTTCTAGCATTATAAGTCCTATCACATTTTAGAATATATAGTGACACCTCTTTCTTTTTTAAAATTTAAGCCAAAATAAAGAAAACATTTTGATAGCTCGTTTTTTTTAGGATTTTTGGTGAATATACTATTTAATAAACGGAGTATTTATTACTCCTAAAAGAAAAAAAGAAAAATTTCATACGACCATTTTCACTTGGTTCAAGTTATCGCTACTTAAAACACAATGACGATGTTATTTAGGCCTATACTAAAAAATAAACATTTGCACATGGTATTCATAATATTGCCCAGAGATGTCAAAAAGTAAACACGTTTTATATGGCACCATATACGACACTTTTTTTTATTATTATCCTCGCACTTCCGCCTCCAGAAACATCTGCCAGATGCTACAGACGGTTGTAAACGGTAAATATCCTATGATAACACTTATTTTGTAACTCCAGCTAGTTATTTGAAACATGGATCTATAAAAAGTTACTTTTTACAACACTATCTGACGGAAAGTTTGATTGGAATTTTGGGATATCAAAGGCATACCTTTAGTTAACTATCTCTGTCAAATAACATAGTTTTTATATTCGTATGAATGAAGCAAAATTAGCACTTTTAAAAAAAAGTGGGCTATTTTAATATTGAATAGGTTTTTTATGCAAATTTGAGATCTGTAGACACCTAGATAACCATAGTTTAATTATATGTATATACGAGTATTTATTGTCAAGTTATTAGTCACTGTGCGCATTTATTTTCTTATACTGAGAAAGTATTGTGATCGACTACAAGACTATGTAGTTGATGTTTTTTGGGTCCCCAGACATAAAAATATTTGGGTTTTACAGTTATGTTATCTTTCCTATGTCTATCTTTATTTGTGACTTTAGCTCATAAATAAAGCTGGATGAAGTTTGTTCAGGCTTAGTAATAATTTATACATTTTTTTTTAAATTTGTCTGTGCGTTCAATCTTATTGTTTGCTTGTTTAAGATAGACTCAATAGTAATAAACGGATCGAGACGGAATTTATTTGTTGTATTCATTATTTTTCATAGAATCATGGTAAGTTATAAGCCTATATATACCACCGCGATAGATAATCAGCAAGCGAAGTAGTGTAAAAAAAACGGGCGTAAGCAGTGAATATTCGTTGCAACTGTTATTGCAGGTACAGTAGCCCCATGGCTTCTTTGGTATTGACTGACCGCTCACAGCTAACTTCTGATAGTCAACATTTAGGTATATACCTAAATTTTGACTCTCAGAAGTGAAAGCTGCTAAACACATGTTTTTGCAGATCATATGGTTCGGCGTAGGGATACATAATTTGGTCTGGTAACTTTATTGGTCTGGTAACTTTTCAAAGCCGTCAGCTGTCAGCTGTGAGCTGTCAGTCAGCACCAAAGAAGTCATGGGGCTACTGTACATAGAATGGCACGTGATATGAGCTGGGTTATTTAAGGGAAGGGTATGTGGGCATTGGGCCAGTCCATGTTTCTTCGTAAATCTTCTCACGCACCTAAAACACTACGCCTGAAGTTTAATTCTTTTCTAACATATGAAGTTGTTGAACATGTTGGTGTATTGTTTAATGTGAGCGAAGCCGCGGGCAAATGTTAGTATGTTATACTATTATATTTAGAAGTGAAATCTTGTTCTTAATAATAGCTCTAAAATAAACGGTAGTGTACTGATTTTTGAAAATGCATTGAGTGTGGCACAACCATCTTCCAATCAACGTCCGGTAAGTTTATTGCGACAGTGACATCTTGACACATTCTAATAGAGAAGCAGGTCCTTAGCGTATTAATATAATTATGATGAGAGAATTAGTAACTTGTGCATGCACAAGGTGCCGCCTAAGAGCTGGCAAATAGACTCCTAGCTCGGCGGTTCGCACGCTAGTCGCGCGCATGCGATGCGGCCCGTTGGCACTCTACCCTACCTAGCAGCGTGCGTGACACTACGTGATTCACTCGCGCTCGCGATATGGTCGCCTTGAGCCCTGTGACGCCATGGCGTCAAGCGTCTAGCTTCCTCAAGACACGCAGCCCAGAATCAGTCAAAAAAAAGTAGAATCACCACCATCACCTTTGGGAAACTGCATTTTCGTCAGAAAAAATAATTGTTTTAATATTATTTTAGTACCATGCATGGTGACTTATTATTATTATTATTATCACCGCGTCTTACTACCCGTTCGGGTTATACGCACTTATGTAGTGGTAGGGTGGTTGTGAGATGAAATGGAGGACCTACAGTTTAACGTGGAATCCGAACCACGGCGGAGGCCTGGCATACCCCACATTCACAAGAATGTCTTGTCAGAGGGGAAGGAAGGGTTTGGTTATCAGGTAAATCTGTACCGGGACCTAGGATTGAACCCCGGACCCCTAGCACAGAAGCCCGACACCTTACCCCTAGACCACCAGGTCACCCATGGTGACTTTGCCAACAAAAATTTTTTTAAGTAATGTTAAAAACACAGATTTTCTGATTATATTCATACAACCCTATCAATTTAATTCACAATATATCATATCAAATGTGTATGCATTTTTTAGCTCGAAATTAAAGTATACTATATTTTTATCTCACCATGTCTAGCTACCGAAATGATTTATCCACATTTAACTGCACTAATGAAATTCGAGCTCTAACCACCCGGTTACTGGGAGGACTGAGTAGATTAACCGGATGTACTTAAGATAAGAGAATAAGACTTTCAACTAAAGTATTGGAAATTTCTTGTAATAAAAATTAATTAAATAGCTTCAAATATATTGACAATCTATAACTACTCATTATACATATTCATTGTGTTTAATCCTATTTAATTAATATTTACTACAATAAAGTTTCATTACTTTAGCTTATTGTATTATTCTCTTATCTTAATAACGCTTCTTATCAAAAAATGCATTTATGATGTTTTCTACAAAGTCTGACATACTTAGTTCATGACCACCTACGTAGGTTTGACAGAAAACATCACATTTTCCAAACTCATTTCTATAAACACGTTTAGATTATTGTGCTAAGGTTAAAATAATATATGTTGGAATACTAGAACATAAAAACATTTATCATGTAAAACTATAAAGTTTCAAAAGTTATTTGAATTTAATTTTGGGAGTCTAAAGCCATGACCCACTTTAAACCTATGATAAGTCATTGAATATTTATATTAAATAACTTAACGGTCTGCTTCATAAAAATTAATATGAACAACGTGACTTTACTAATTGTTAACACCCTTGGAAAGTTCAACTAGAGTGTTTAAGAAGGCTCTTGACCTACTCCGCCTTAATAAGATAGTAGTGTAACTATATGTACGTATGTAATAAGACTACATCCGGTACTAGCCACAGGAGTCACCTCTGTGAACCAAACGGAAAAGGGCATACACACCTTTATCCGCTGACAATGTTAGTTTTAAATGTTCACCGACAGGAAATGCCTTGTTATCCAGTCGACTGCCAAACGGCCCTGTACAACCATCCTAATTAAACTAAACGATCAAGTGGGTCAGTCAACATACATAGCTGATGCTATTATTATTATTATTATTATTATTATTATCATCGCGTCTTACTATCCGTTCGGGTTATACAAACTTACGCTGATGTGTAATGGAAGGGTTATAGTGAGATGAAATGGAGGACGTGATTAATACACGTCTTGTAAGAGGTGAGGGAAGGGTTTGGCAATTATTTAAATCTGTGCCGGGACCAAGGATTGAACCCTGGGCCCCCAGCACTCAACACCTTACCCCTAGACCGCCAGAACATACATAGTTGATAGCTTCTATTGTTTAGTACACATCTGTTTGACTGTAGAAAACATTAACGGAATAAAAATGATCAAACGAGTGTCAAAGGTACAATAAGAACAAAATAACCTTTTAGTGTTATTTTTTAGGCAGTACTACTACCATATATATATATATATGTATACTAAAACTATTTTAACATATTTATACGTCAGATGTCAATTTATATATATACTAAAACTATTTTAACATATTTATACGTCAGATGTCAATTTATATATATATATATAAATATATTAAAATAGTTTTAGTATATATATATAT
>CABFOV010001140.1:70876-88330 GCA_902141375.1 Timema poppense
CCCCCCCCCCCCTCCTCCCCCCATCACCATTATCCTGCCAGTTTTACATTGATTTTTGTATTAAATAAAGAAGTGATTATACAGATTTTTTTTCATTTCAAGATCCCAATAAACAAGGGGTATGGGAGTTTAATTATCTACCAAGGAGGGTCATCAGCTGAAAAAGGTTGGGAACCATTGATCTAAAGCATTAATCTCGTATTAGACTGGCCTAATTATGACGAGAAGATCAAGGTTAGATTCTCAGTAGGGGCTTTTGTGGGTATTTTTTATTAAACAGTTTCCCACCCTCTTTCCAAGCAAATGCGTGTATTTTTAATTTAAAATGCCTCCTACCTCATACCTACTTTATTGGAGTACTTATCAGATATGCGTATAGCCTGAACGGATAGTAGGACACGTGATAAAACTATATATTCTGGTAATATAAAATCATATTTAACCTCTTACTTATTTGGGCGACTCGATTCATTACAAATTATTTTTTCACGTTATATGAGAGCTATAAACACAATATCACATAAATAGAAAAATATCTCAATACAAAATCTATCCATCTAGCATGTCCACGATATGTTAATATTATATTCTCGAAGCCAAGACCTTAAGAGCGTTCATCATGTAAGGTCCAGTTCATCTCCCGGCTCGTTTGTGTGTGCGCGTGTGCGCGCGAGGTATGGGAGTAAAAGGGAAAAGGAAAAATACCAAGATACGCCAGAAATGTGTGCTGTGCATTCGTATTTGAATGATAACTCGAAATTCTCCACGGTGACGTTGGGGGACAAAGTGACAAAGTTTCTTATTAATAACTGCAGTACATCTCTACTACGAAAAAATAAAGATTTGAGCACATAACTTATCTGTGAAGCCATCTTAATATGGCCATAAACTGTATTTTCAATACTGTTTTTATATAAAGATCATTTAATATTTCGACAATGTTCCGTATTAGGCACTTCAATTAAATTTTTATCTCAATTAATGTTTAATCATAAATTATCCATTAGCAATAGTGTTCATGTAAATGACCTATTTTTAGCAGATTGTATCACAGAGTTAATTGGCATGTGGTGCATGCTCTAATATCATGGAATATACCTCTATCGAATCGTCAATTGTCTCAAGTTGATCTATTTATTATTATCATAACATGATACCCTATATTTTTACTATCAGAACGTAAGGGTTTGTAATAGAACATTTTGATGCAGCTGAGAATCTTATGAGAAGTCTATCATGATTGGCCAGTAGGTATTTGAATTTCAGTCTGAACTTATTAGACCCAATACTTGTCTGGGCTATTCGCAACTTCAATAGCTAACATAATGAGGAGGTAAAATTAAGGAAATGAATCAGTTTTTGCTTGAAGAGATCAATATGGAAGACTATTATAGGAAAAATCCACCGCTCTCAGAAACCCCTGGAGTGATTCAGGCTTGAGTCTCCTGCGACTGAGTAAAAATTCTCAACAAGTTCAGCCAGTCCTAAATCTTGATCTATATTTTGGTTCCAAGTGTGTTATATATAGTATTGTTAAAAGCATCAAATATACCAAAGACTGGTAGGCCTACGTAATTTTTAGAACTAATGTTTAGATTTTTAAGGATGTGATGAATTGATCATTTAAACTAAAGAGAATAAAAATAAATGTGAACTGACCAAAAAGTATGTATGAAATATAGTTTGTGGAGGAGGTTATATAATGATGAGTTACACACCCTGTACTCATTACAAGGTATTGTTAGGATAATTAAATCTCTCAGATTACGGTAGACAATACATGAATCAAGAGCCATGTTCAGAGTATTGACTGGTAGGTTACCCAAAGAGAAGAGACCATTGAGAATATCAAGACGCAGATGGGAGGATAACATTAGAATGGACCTGAAAGAGATAGGGTGTAATGAGGTACTGGTTTGAACTAGCTCAGGGTAGGGATAGATGTAATACTTTTGTATGTGCGGCAATACAATTTCTAGTTATTATGCCATAGAATAAATTAGTTTTATTCAGTGTACATGTCAAAACTGACATAAGCTACAAAATGTGATACCGTAGCTGAAATATATATACTTTGGCATGAGTACATGGATGTTAATCTAGCAAAATTGTAAAACCAATCGAATAAACTTTAATAATCAGTGGGTTGTATTTATATCAAGATTACCTTGGTAATGATATAGAGACACACATACACACACACACACCATATTTTGGAGCTATGTCACATAGTCAATTGTTCCTCTTTGGTTTCGCCTCACAAGTTAGGCAATATGTGGTCATGTATTCATTCTTCTGTGCACGGCCTCTCGGATCATCTATATGGACGATACAACCCTTTCGTGATGTCCACCTCGACCTTAAAGGCAAGGCCACTATAAAACGAGCGTAAGAAAAGAACTCCAGCAACATTCAATGCTATCCCCTGCTGAGCGATTCTAGAGTAGCCATCGAAATAAACTCTGGTTCTACAAGGGGGATCTCGGTAGACGTGAGTGTGACACTAAAGAGATAGAAGTGGTGGCAGGAGGAATCTTACTGTTGCAGTTAGTAGAGTTCCAACACCTTAGTAGACTCTTCTTTAGTAAAGAAAAAAGAATAGCTGGCTTGAATTCCAAGTATGTTTTAATATGTCTTCTATGTTGGATGGATTAAATAAATTTAATTGAACCCACAAAATTAATATATGAATAAAAACTCTATTCTTAAAGTAGATAGATATGTGCTTCATTAAAATATTTATTCAATATTTTAAGTAAATATGTATATAATTAGTTTATAATAAAGTAGTTTTTACAATAAATTGATTATACTGAACATATTATTGTGATTTTAAAAATGAACGAGATTTCAATTTTTTTTCCAACTTCACGCCCTACTAACCGTTCGAGTTGCACGCCTATGTACTAATTACTCTAATAGGTTAGGTATGAGGTTGAATTTAGAGGAAGTGTACCCAAATTTGAGAGGGAGGAAGGAAAAACAATTAGGAAAAACCGCCCTTATTAAATCTCACCGGGATTCAAAACCCGATCTCTTCGTTAACGGCAGTACATTAATTTGATAACATAATAAATGAACTAGTAAAACTCTTGTTTTAACATAATTTTTCATTGTAATTATAAATTACATCACAAGATATAAGGTGTTTTTTTTTCACCACTAATTACTAAGTTTTCAAGTTAACTAAACTTTATTACAATAATCGTGTCGGGATAAGGTATAATTTAAAGAAAGTGCATACGCATTTATTTTAAGGGCAAATTAAAGACAGTTGACGAACTAAATCACTCAGTATACAGCATCAGGATTTGAACCTCAACCTTCCTGTCTTTGGCTAACTAAATTATACCAGATATACGCTTAATATATGTGCGTACTCATGCAGGTGACACCTTATTTAGGATCTCCCAATATTATCTAAAAATAAATCCCAAAAGAGGATGCCTTTATAGGTATGTTTTATTTCGGCTACACACATTGCCATGAAACGTGTCCATTATCAACATTTCTTTTTACCTTTGGATTTAAAAAAAAATGTAGATTTAAAAAAATAAAAGTATAGCGTCCCGTATCCAATAGGAAAACTGTTTTTCAATCTAACCTTTGACCTTTGTCTACTGTAAGGTTGACAGCCTGGACTGGTGGCTTAAACTTTTATCTTGGAATGTTTACCAAGGGTCGGCTGTATGTATGTGTGTATTTTGGATACCCAGATAAAGTAAGACCTGAAACATGGACAAACACACCTTCCTACATGGGGGAGCGACACAGGATCGCGGGAAATGTAAACATCGATGGAACTTCCGATGTCTTCAAAATGTCGATAACATAAAGTGAAGAGCATACACATGTGGCCTATATTAAGGTAGAGATGTAGGAAGGATGCGAGCTAAGGGCAGTGTTTTTGCGGCTTTTATGGCAAAATATTTTATTGTTAAAATATATAAAATATTACAGTACAAATATAAAGTTAAATTTTCTTAACATGGTGATATCAACAGTTGTAGAATATTTGTGATGAGCATAGCAGCAATTGATGACAAACTTATTAAATAAAGATATACAGTTGTCATTAAGTTCCATGAACCTTTTGACAGATATTAAAGAACTGTTGATACCACAGTGTGAAGAAAACTAAAATTCTGTGTTCATATTGAAGCAAGAGTTATTATTTTGTCCAAAAAAGTTTTCATATAAAACTGCAAAAACACCTAGTATGCAATAGGAAACTTTTTCCCCGGAAATATCGTTTGCCTACATGTTGCCCTTATTTTAGATAGAGTTGGCCAACTGTTCCGAAACTGTTCCCCCACTGTTGGGCAAAATTTTTTTCACGTTGCCTTTATGTTTCCCAGCGTGGAAAACATGTTTCCCGTGATCCAATTCAAATGGGTTACAAGAAACAATGTTGGCCAACCTGTCTGACAACAAGCAGCGTGGGCCAGTCTGACTCTGCTATTCAGACTGGGGGCCGTATGCAACAACTTGACTAAGTGGATGCTTTGTTAACACTAGCGTGGGTTTACTTGCTCGGGACCACACTACCGGTCCATTAAGCACTCATTATATGTTCTTGCATACCGCTCCGAGTACATCAGTTAATGATATATGATTTAAATATTTCATGCAAATACACTGTTGTGAGATGTGACAAGTAAGGGCTGTAAAAATCGCGTAGAAACAGGGTTTTTTTAAAAATAAAATAAGTGGACAGTTAGTGTAAATGAACACAAACCTACCGCAGTTTTCTTTGTCTTCTTGAAAAGCTCATTATTGCATACAAAGCACAAGCCATAGCAGCATCCTCCCCAACAGACACCTTTCCCTCAACTGAGCTCTGTATGGGAAAATTATTTCATCAATTCAGTCTGGACGCGAAACGATGTTTCTTTAATGTTTGCCGACAATCTGTTCCCCATGTTGGCAAACAGTTGGCCAACAATGTTTCAAAGTGCGTAATAAGCTTTACTCACGTTCCCTAGCTTTCTACCTTAAGGCAACCGCCAAGGTCCGCGATAAAGTATCAATCACTACCAGGCCACATGGCATAAAAAAAAAAGGTTTGCATATTTTTCTGGAAGTTCTTCTAATCCCACACACACTGTTTTACGTCTTGGTTGCCATTTGTGTTTTTAGCATACTTTAATTACGCTAGTAAAATAGATATGAGAAAGGTTGAGATTTGAGGAATTTTACCCACACTTTCGTGGAGGAAGAGTGGAAAACAATTTTTGTCTTAAACATCCTCAGTAGACTCTAACCTGGATTCGACCCCGGATGTCAACGTCACTGACAAACCAATCTAACACGAGAGTAACGCTTTAGATCACGTTACCAACTATGCATGTGTGTGTGTGTGTGTGTATATATATATATTTGAATGTACCATATTTAATTTGCCTAAAAAACAGTAAAATTTTAATTTGTAATCTGAAACTTTTTTTTTACATATTTAAATTTTCTGCTTGTCCTGCAGAGCATCATTTAGTACCTGTTTCGACATTATTATTATTATTATTATTATTTAAGTCATCAACTAGACGTTTATAACAACATTTAAATATTACACTTAGAGTACCCGCAATTAACTTTTCCCGACACTTGAAATGAACTATTTTTTTTAAAGATTTAAATAGTGAATTGACTAAATAAGCACCTAAAGTATTCTTTTTTTTAAAAAATTGTTGTATCCCATACACGCGCATGTTAAGTAAAAACGTCTAAAAACAGTGAAGTTCTCAACACAGCCCAGGAAAGACAAAGAGCCCTTACCCTTTAGCTGACGTTACGATACCAGCTATACCCCCAAAGACCACAACACAATGGAGTCATGGATGAAAGGCGGTAAGACATCAAACATCAAACAATTTTATCAATTAGTCAAGGTGTAGTTAGTTACTTAAGTCACAAGCATACTGTTCTTATTAAGAATGAATTTTTTTACAAACACATTGTCGGACTTATGTACGAGCGGCCTGAGAGATTATTTGGATGTTTAGGAAACCATACAATGATTCTGATAGGAATAACTTTCAAGAAAACAAAAGAATTTTTTTTTTTTTTTTGCTGTGAAAATTAATCCAATGTTATAACAGTGCTCCCTCACTGTTCTCATCCTTACCTATAATCCTAACACATATTTTTGTTTAAAGTTAAAATATTTCCAATAATTTCTCCTTGGATTTGAAGATGATATTTTTCCTTCGTGACCCGCCTCGGTGGCGTAGTTGGCTAACGCGCTAATCGTGTTGAGCTCGACTGCCGAGGACGGGGAGATTGAGGTTAGAATCTCGGTCGGGTGAACTGCAGGTGGTTTTTCCTAAATGGTTTTCCACTCTCCCTCCACGCAAATGCGGGTTCACTTCCTCTAATTCAACCTTCCCAATTCCTAATACATTAGCGTAATTAGTACTTAAAGCGTATAACCCGAACGGGTAGTAAGACGCGGTGCTAAATATTAAAAAATCCTTTCGTGATCAAATTAACAAACAAATTAATATTACCCGCCTCGGTGGTTGCATGGCCTAACGCACTACTCTCGTGTTAAGCTAGACTGCCGAAGAAGAGGAGATCGAGGTTCGATCCCAGTTGAGTGTACTGAGGTTTTTCCCCTAAATGGTTTTCCACTCTTTTCACGCAAATGAAAATGCACGTCCCCTCAATGAAAACCTTTCTAATCCCTAATCCATTAGTGTAATTAGTACATAGGCGTATAGCCCGGACGGGTAGTGAGACACGGTTCTATAAATAATAATTATTTAATAGTACGTTATATTAATTAAGAATAGCAATTTTTCATGTGGTTTAAGATGTTAGTCCCATAATATAAATCAAAAATTAAAAATATGCGTGCCAGGTACTTTAGATGAGCTACTAAACGAAAAACCTTCCGGGCGGCCGCCATATTGAAACGGATAACCATATCGTAAAACCATGTATACTCAGTTTATCCTGAAAGGTAAAAGACTAACCTTAACAGGGTTACTCTAAGGTCTTATCTTATAAGCTATCCCATAGTGGAATAATGCAAGGTAAGCTTGCAACCCTTCAGTGTTAACGACCTAGTTTCAAAAAAATATTCCCCCAAAATGTCGTTAATATTTTTCCACGTTTTTGTAAATTATCACGAACCAAACAGACATTTAATTGAATTGTTACTATTTAAAAACGGATAGCTAGATATAAAAACATGTGCATACGATGGTTCCTCCTCTATTAGCTAGTTATCGCGTCAGCGTAACAAGGACCCGGACGGACAAAACGGACAAAGGACATGCCAAATGGCCAAGTTAAAACAGAACCTTGATTTGGTCAGTCAATTATTAGTAAACCTATTGTTTTTAGGTATTATTATAATATCTCAAAAGTGGCAGAAGAATCACATGATTTAATGTTTTAAATAATTTCTGCAGCAGTAAAAAAAAATCTTGGTCTATTCTTGATCTGCTAGTAACTAGTTGAAGATATTTTTATACTAGCTACCCTTTTCCCAAGGTATTTGTCGTCACTTGCTTGTACGTTAAAATAGGTTACTTTCATTTTATATATTTGAATCGTATTAAGAACTAAATTTGGTTTATAAATGGTCAAACTTTCCAAAGATAGCAACTACGAATTTGATTTATTTGTAATCTATACGATCTGTAATTTAGTAGACTGTGTGACTACTGAGGAAAGAGGAAAATAAATTATGGGAAAACTTTATATTTTACTTCAGCGCCGCATATTAAAGGACAACTTATAAGGTTCGGGTGACAATGTAAGAAGTCCTAAGAAGAGTCAATGGGAATATAACTATTTTTCAGGTGATTTTAAGAAAGAAAAAATCAAATGAAAATGACCCACTGAGTGACGTCATAGATGGCAACGAGGGTAGAAAGATAGAGATCAGAAAGACTACGAATGCAAGTAAGTGATGGATGAGTTTAAACAAGAAAATATGATGAAGATTCAGGATTTAAAAAAAAGTTACTGAGATAACATAATGAAGGGAGGACTCGATTTGGACAAGTTCACGGACCTGTCAAAATACATAACACCCAATAATAATAATAATATTAATAGCTATGAGAAATTGGTGACCTGGTGGTCTAGGGGTAAGGTGTAAGACTTCTGTGCTGGCGGCCGGGGTTCAATCCTTGGTCCCGGCAAAGATTTATCTGATTACCAAACCCTTCCTTCACCTCTGACAAGACATCTTGTGAATGTGAGGAAGGCCAGGCCTCCGCCGTGGTTCGGATTCCACGTTAAACTGTAGGTCCTCCATTTCATCTCACAATCACCCTGCCATTACACATTAGCGTAAGTGCGTACAACCCGAACGGGTAGTAAGACGCGGTGCTAATAATAATAATAATATAAGACATTACATAACAACTAGTCCACTATTACTCTATGAGTTTCAAAATATGTAAAGTTTGTTCAGCTTGAACGATAATGGCAGAGGCAAAATAGGTCCAAATGTTTAAGAAGCTAAGCAAGCTTTTCTCTTTATAAGATATGTTATTTTTCTCTCAGTTCAAGCTGCTAGTTATATTTGTAGAGTCATGGTTCGCGGTTCATTCCCCGTGTAGGCCAACATATTTGTAATATTATTCCTCGCATCGCGGGTACACCGGCCTATCGTTCTTGTTCACTGTCTATGCGGGGATAATTCGTTAAGGAATTATTTTTTTATCAGTGTATAATTGAATTGACTTGTGTAATTGTAATGAAGTGTTTACTCGGCGTTGTAGTTGTACTGGACAGGGTAAATATGCTAGTCGATATAACACGCGCTGCTATTTCACTTCTTAGAGAACAGGGATGATTAAAATGGAATTAATAAAAAAAAAAAGTCGGTGAGCTGGTGGTCTAAGGGTAAGGTGTCAGACTTTCATGCTGGGGGTTTGGGGTTCAATCCTTGGGCCCAGCACGGATTTATCTGATTACCAAACCCTTCCTTCACCTCTGACAAGACGTGTATTAATCACAACTTGTGAATGTGGGGAATGCCAGGCCTCCACCGTGGTTCGGATTCCACGTTAAACTGTAGGTCCTCCATTTCATCTCACAATCACCCTACCATTACACATTAGCGTAAGTGCGTATAAACCGAACGGGTAGTAAGACGCGGTGCTAATAATAATAGTAATAATAACAAACAATTGTATTAATGTTGGTTTTTTTTTCAAAAATCATACAACCCACGATACCAAAAAAATTTCCGACCCCTAGTCTAACGCATCACTCACGTCCTAGGCTCAATTATATTCAAATAGGGATATTTGGGTTCGAATCCATGTCGGGTGTACTGAGGGTGATTTTACCTAAAACCACTCTTTCTCCACGAAAGTGTAAGTACTCTTAGTTTTCCCTGTAAGGTAGCATGCTTACTTTGAAATGATTACACTATGATACAGCTTATTTTATAGGGTCATAGTGTAATCCTTCAAGGTAAGACTTCTATTTTTTTAGAGTAGACGGAGTGTACATTTCCTTTATAAACCTATCTTACTCATCCTTACTTCCCCATCACAATTAAATGTACGCTTATAACCATGACAGGTATTAGATACGCGGTGAAAAAATAATCACGTTCTTGGACTAGTTTGACCTGATACGAAAAGTTAAATCATATTTCGAAAATAGCAGTACATTCCGTAACCTATCCTTTTATCCTTCATCCAAGGCCACATTGACGAGCGCAGGGAAACGAAACGGGGAAAAGTGGAAGGAGAAAAGAAATAAATAATAAGGCAAATCTCTCTGTAAGAAAGGCGAGGCAAAGAGGCAGAAGGATTTCGAATGTCTGAGAGTGTGTGTGTGTATGCATTCACCTGACAACGCCTCTTCTTACAGTTGGGAATAAAGCGAAAATAAACATGGGGGGGCGTACTCCGATTCAACTTGGGTTGAGGAGTGCCCTCGCGAACAACAAAGTCTTTGACACAGAAAGAAACAACGAGTAAAATGTTTGCAGCTACTTTTTAAAGTTTAGAAGGTTAATTTAAAATCATGAATCTCATGAATAAAAAAAAGAAAACAGATGCACGGTTTTTTATATTAAAATAGCGCGCAACACTGGGCACGCAGCTAGTTTACCTCGCCTGGTATGGTTTGCTGATAACAGTGAGGTCTGAGTTCGAGTCACGGTATGGGGAATAGGTGCGGTCTACTAAATGGTATTCTCCCTTCCTTCCACGCAAATTCAGGTGCTTTTCCTCTCAATTCTACCTTCTATAATCCTACACTTTTAGTGTTAAGACGGACGGGTAGTAGGTTGTGGTGTAATAACGCCTTGTATTTTTTTTAGCACCGCGTCTTACCACTCATTAGGACTATGAGCTTATGTACTAATTATACAAATGGTTTAAGGATGAGAAAGGTATAATTTAGAGGAAGTGTAACAACATTTTCGAGGATATATAGTGTGAAATCATTAGTAGAAACCACCCTCAATACACCCTAACGAGATCGAACCACGATCTCCCGGTCATCGGCAGTCTAATCTACTGCGGGAGTAGCGCTTTAGACCAGGGTTGTCCAACTTTAGGTAATATGAGGGTCACATAAAAAAAAGAGCAATCCGAGGGCCGCATCCAGAATTATAAATACAGTGGAGATATTAAAATATATGGAACGTACGACCGTTAAGTTTAGCAAGAACTTATAACATTTCCTAACAAACAAAAGTCATGTTGCTTATAAAAGTTCCGATTGAAACATAAGTAAGACAAGATAATTCTTTATAAATTTATAATTATTATTTCCTTTAATGTGAGCTCTGCATTAGTTCGTTTACATTTACACAAGTAGCTATATCAATATATTATTATTATTATTATTATTAGCACCACGTCTTACTACCCGTTCGGGTTGTACGCACTTACGCCAACGTGTAATGGTAGGGTGATTGTGAGATGAAATGGAGGACCTACAGCTTAACATGGGATCCGAACCACTGTGGTATATCAATATAGATACTTGTAGTTGCCAATCGCATAAATATTAAAGTGATTTATCAGACAATGAACATCTGTATTTGTATTTTATGAATTTCATCGTCAAAAAAGTGTTTTCGCAAAGATGTGTGCTTCCGATCATTGAGTAAATGTCCAAAGTCCCTCAAGTTGGGATAAGCGCTACCGTGGTAGTATTTTATTTTTAACTTCTTTTTCGATTTTGTCATTATAAAAAGGTTTTGATTGAAAGTTACACAATTCCAGTTGAAGGTTAGATCTTACGTTTTCAATGCTAAGCATGCGCATTGAAACGAGACATCTAGCGGTGACGCAGTAAAATGAATGCACTCTAGGTCGTGCCTGGGAAGATAGGTTTGCTGAGTTTTGCAAAAAGAGTTTTTTTAGGGTGAAAATAAAAAGCCGTAACCCATAGGAGGGTAGCACAGAATGGTTTTGGGCATCCCTGCCACAGACTTTGCAGCTACTGAAGCGCTTAATGGCCTATCTGATAGTAAATCCAACAACTTTACCAGCTATCACGTATCCATTCGTCAAGTAACGTGATTAGTAGCTTTCGCTTTAGGTAGATATTTTAAACATCCATAATAATATATTAAAACGTTGCTTACGTTGATGGCAACAACATATTTTTATTTTATCCAAAATAACTTTCCTATTAGGATAGGACTGCTGAGGGGAGAGCAAGTTGGTAAATTGTGGAGCAAGTAGGTATCAAAAGCTCTAGTTACACTGGCAACACTCCACGACACGCCAATGGTAGCGTGTACCCAATTTACCTGCACCCTATTAAATGGCTATACACCTGGTTTAACGCTATGAGAAAGGACGGAAAAGCATTGCGGGCTCAGTTTATTTAGACCCACGGCATCAAAAGTTCCCCTTGTGAACTAAACTTTGACTCGACCGAGATTCAAACCGGTCTCTCACTGAGCCGTGACAGGTCTTCCCCTCTCACAAAAATCCAACGTCTCCACGCTCTCAACTCACGATCGAGCACAATATGAATACATCCACTTGCTCGTCTGCTCTGCATTGACCCCGCGAGCTCCAGTGTCAACACTCAAGAGAATCCCCGCCAGTCCGTCCGTCTTCTCCGGGACTCATTTGAGCTCCGTCGTGACCTCTTCTCTGACAATGTAATGTTGCCAGCCTGTCGAGCGAGAAGAACCATTAAGTTTATTACACCGCATAAGTGCTGCAGCGAGACCAATCTTTGAAACCAGGAGGTCAAGTCGGTTAAACTGTTCTGTAAGTGGTGGGGGATGCATAAATAGAGTACGGCAAAGCATTGCCAACCACACGATCGGAATACCACTAGCACTTAAAGATGTGAGATGGAAAATATGCAATTTTTTTTTCTGAAAGAAGAAATCCAGCTTTTTTATATTACCCGTTCGAGTTCTACGCCTATGTACTAATCACGCTAATGGGCAAGGAATTAGGGAGGTTGAATTTATAATAAGTGTAGCCACAGTTGGCGGAAAGAAATTGGGAAACAATTTTGTAAAAACTACCTTCATTACTCCCGATTGGGTTTGAACCACGAACTCCTCGTCATCAGCAATCTAGTTATATTGCGAGCGAGATAGATTCTTAGACCATGCGACCACCAAAGTGGATCTGTACAGTTAATAAGCGAGTTACAAAAATCAATACAGCAATTTTTTGTTCTCTTCTCACTTACGTTTTGACTACAATGCTTATTAGTAGAATGTGTATTCAATATTATAATAAAAACTTCAACAAATACATCCTCTGATATTTAATGTTTTGAAAATTGTACAAAAAATGTTGACGTTTAATTGTCGTTGGCGTATTTCTCCGATTTTAAGAAGCACTTTTTCCCCCCCATTTAAACGTCTAAAAACGGGGTGCTTCTTACAATCAATGGTATCTTGGACTCTTAGAAATACTGTATTTGTTTTAATTTAGTACTTTTTTTTATAAAATTCTCTCTCAAACCCCTTCTCCAATTTGACCCCCAAACACGTTGTTTGATGGATTTAGCCTAAGACTGCGCGTCTAATTACGTGTACACACTCGTCCCCTACCGTGTGTTTATTTACTAGATGGAGAGTAGGACAAGCCTATGCGCAATAATAGTATCTTCGTAGGTACTCTAGATCATGTTAAATCATTCTGAGCTTTTGTCAAAAGCTTAGTTAAATACAGGGTAGTGAGCGTACCAATATATACTTCAAATGCACCTACTTAAACTTCACCCCTCACACAAGGATACCCCTCATTTGACTGTGATAGATCAAACTTTTTTGATAGTTGCACGTTGAATTTTCAGTTGTGTCACTTATGAGAGATAATCATATATGGTTTTTGGATTCTAAACGTATCTCTCTCAGATCTTAACAGGTGTATTATTGGTGTTATGTTGGAAGAGACCGTGTTCAGAACAGCCAAGCAAAGATCGGGCACCATACAAACTGCTCGACAAGCTATAAAAAAATGTTTGGAAGGATGGTTGGGTCAAGTGGCTGACACGATTTGGACCAACTGCTAGACAAGCTCATGTATATACTTCATTCACTGAAGGAACTACTCTCTGAAAGATCTTTTTTCCTACCAATATCCTACTATATAATAGATTTCTGGTAGGGAAAAAGCCCTTTCAGAAAACAATTCCTATGGTGAACAGACTTTCGGAGTACAAAGTGATAGACAACCAAGCGATAGACACGAGAGAACAAATATGTAAAAAGACAACTGCTAGACACCCAGAAACGGCATGGACAAAGTGATCGACACGAGCTGGACCATGTGATAGACAAGCTCCCATATAAGAGGACACATAAATAGACAGCCAAGCGGCCGACACAAGAGGACCAATTGCTCTACAAACATCGATATGATTACAGTTAAGAGTGGCTCAAGTGACAGACAAGTTATTTCAAAACTAACAAAGTTATAAACATGGTAGTAGTGGTTGAAATTACAGTAACTGTTCTCGACCATTTTCTCCCATAAGGTTAACATTGATCCAGCACGTTGAATGGGGTGGATCACTTTCTCCTCTAACCCAACCTAACCTTAACAGGCTCTTAGTTACACAAGAGTACCTTATGTCCTTGTGTTTGTCGTTCTGCCCCTTGCAGTCCCCTGCACCCTTGAGTCTATATTCCAGCCTCCATCCCGTACTCTCCTCCCAGCCTTCATCCTCTTCTCTCCCCTACTCCCAGTCTATTACTCCCCATCCTTGATCTGCACAACTTCCAGTCCCCATCCTGTACTCTTACCTCCTTTAAGCCATGAGACTTCCTGTATTCCCCCTGAGCAAGAGGTAGTCTGGCTCGATCAGGACCATGTTGATCCCATTCAGCTCCAATCCATCCTCTTACCACCCACCCCACTTATCAGTCGGTCCTTAAAACTTGGCAGCTTAGATCTTTTACCTTAAACGATGTATCCATAATCTTACCACCCGCTCCTTGATACCTGACGGTTTATATATTGTACCTTAAACGATGTATCCATCATCTTATCATCCGCTATTTGATACCTGACGGCTTAGATCTTGTACCTTAAGCGATATGTTCTTCCTGCTTACCACCCATCCATAAAAATATTCTGAAACAGTTTGAAACGATACTAAATAATTCTACATCGTTCTTCACTCGACACCTTAAACGTCGATACCATTTATCGGGGTTCGGTCCAGTCGGTTGACTGAGGGTGGATTTTCATAAATGGTTTTCCACTATCCCTCCACAAAAAATTGTGTGCAGTTCTTCTAAATTCAACCTTTCTCATCCCTAAACACATTATCTTAGTTAGTATATAGGCGTATAACGCGAACCGGTAGTAATTCTCTAGTAGGTATAACGCAGTGCTAAAAATTCAAAAATATTTAGCACTGAATATACAAGCTAGATATTAAAATTATCTCTTTGAAAAAGAATAAAAAATCCTTTTTAATGTCGCTTATTGCCGGTTACTAATTTTAAATACTATTTTAAAACTGTTGTCAAATTTCAAGTCTTAATAAAGGCCACTCAGGAATTTTTACTCAATGGTTTTCAACTCTTTCTTCGTGGAAAAATGGGTATATTTTCTCTAAATTATACCCTCCTCACCTCTAATATATTAATATAAAAATAAGATAGTTCATACGTGTGAACCAGCACTCAATATTCTTTAATGTTGCAACCAGCGTTGCAGAATTAATTGCGACTGTTCATTCAATTCGTGATATTCTTTTATAAGGTCATTATTAGTTCGAGTTGTTTTCACCAACATTTTTACTTTGGAAAACCCTACAAATATATGTCAAGAAGTGTGAGGTTAGGCTGACGGGTTGGAAGAAAAAATTATTTGAGTGTAAGCAATGACAATTGTGTACTGAATTAACTGTTCTGTCACTTAGCCCACTCTTAACTGGATGATATCAAAGTTTGTCTAGCAGTTGGTCCTATAGTGTCGACCACTTGGTTGTCTAATCGCATTGTACTCCTATACATGAGCTTGTCTAGTAATTGGTCCAAGATGTGTCGGTCACTTGACCCACCCAGCCTTCCAAATAATGGTTTTCATTTTGTCTACCGGTTGGCTGTCTATCACATGGTCGAGCTCGTGTCGATCACTTGGTCCAAGTCGTTTCTTTGTGTCTAGCAGTTGGCTGTCTATCACTTTGTCCTCTCGTGTCGGCCACTTTGTTGTCTATCACTTTGCCTGCTCCCAAAAAATCGTGTTGGAAGCGACCAGATTTTTAACGCGTGTGTTGGAAGCGACCCCATTATGTTTTGAATTTTTTATAATTTTACGTAACTATCCTATTATTATTATTATTATTTAGCACCGCGTCTTACTACCCGTTCGGGTTATACGCTTTAAGTACTAATTACGCTAATGAATTGGGAAGATTGAATTAGAGGAAGTGAACCCGCATTTGCGTGGAGGGAGATTGGAAAATCATTTAGGGAAAACCACCCCAAGTTCACCCGACCGAGATTCGAACCTCGATCTCCCCGTCTTCAGCGGTCGAGCTCAACACGAAAAGCGCGTTAGCCAACTACGCCACCGAGGAAGGTAACTATCATATTGCTTTATTGAATTTAGTAGCAGATAGTTAATCTCTGCCAATTATGTTTATTTTTATATTATACATTAATTGCAATATACAATGTTCATAATACTCAAGTACAAAATTCTTATCCAATTTATTCTCATGGCTTAATGCATTGAAGCATATTTTCAAGTCTTTCATCTTTCCGACGTCCCGGAATATGTTATCAATTATTTTATCCACTTCTATATAGCTTAGCTCTTGCGCAATTTTCTTGCAGATTTACCTAATTCCTTCGATTTAAGTTGGTCAGGCTAGGTTATATTATGTTAGTTTGATTAGCTTATGTTGGCTATTGTTTCAATTATTTTGCTTACATGTTATTTTTGCCACACTTACCTAATTCATTTGCTTGGATGAATTTTAACAACCTGTCTGATCATTCCGAGCACGGTGAAAGTTTTTGTGGTCGCTTCCAACACCAGTCGTTTTGAGCACGGTCGCTTCCAATACGTAACCATACAATTTGGCAATTAATATAGACTTCCTCAAACGAGACAACATAATTTAGATTTTGGGCAATGTGTCTTCTTTTCCCTCTTATAATTTATTCCGACTACCTGTTTTTCTTACTCTTAATCACACACATGATCATAAAAAAAATCTTTCTTGCTGACCCCTTCCCCTCTTTTTCGGGCTTCACTCTAACACACAGCATAGTACATTAATCAAGATTTATGGGTCCCCAAGATAACTGCCCTTACTTAATTGAAAGCAATGTGATTGTGTTTTATAGCTATTTTGATTTCACTTTATCGTCATCGTAAGTGATATTAAAGGAGGTTAAAAGACTGAGTAGTTAACAAGCTAGAAATAAACTTCCATCAAATGTACTTTTACGATTCAAAATCACGTCCAAATCTTATTAAAATATGCGGGATGGAGTTAAATTAGGTACATTCAGGGCCGTTTTAAGACCTTCGTAGGTCGTAGTCACTTTTATTTCTAGATGTCTGTGTGTTCAATATTTTTTAAATTATTTTCACGATTATTTGATTAATTCTAAAAATACTCGCAAATTTTAATGCACCGTGAACTCCTCTGAACTCATTGTTTCATGAAAGCCTGTGCCCACCAATGGTTCGCGATATGTGCAATGCAACTACGCATAAGGTTGCACGCATAGCAACATAACCCTTAATTAAATTATTGTTTGTGTCGTTAAAATATCAAAATTAATTTTTTGATTTTTTTTTTTCATATTTAGGGATTTTTCAATGTGTTTTTTTCAAGTGAAATATTGTAGGCCTTAAAAGGTCCGTAGGCCCTGAGCACTGCATGGCCAGTCTAATGGATAAAGCGTCCTGGGTACAATAATTTATATATGTAGCTACCGGGGTGATATAAATGTTTATACAACAGAATCTGATTCAGGAGACATTTGTTCAATTCTGAATGGGTACTGAAGAGGTA
>CABFOV010001140.1:89039-109499 GCA_902141375.1 Timema poppense
CCCCCCCCCCCCCCCCCATGTACTCCTAGTTTGCATTATTTCTGCATGGAATGTTAATGTAACCGGGTAGAACTCAAAAGAAAAATACCAACACAAATCTTTCTCGTCATTGAGAGTCGGTTTACCTTCTGAACTAGTTCCTTTGTCTCTCTTGGGATGACAAGTTTCATTACTGAACATGTGTAGGTCTATAAAGTATTTTCCAGAGTTCATAAATACGGTTCTGAATCATGATAAGAGTTAGAATTTACTTTTAGATCCCAAGAAGTCTATAAATCTTTAAAGAGGATCTTCTCAACGCATCTCATTCAAATTACATAAATATAAGTTAATAACAGTCAAAATAAGAAAAAGAGATAATTGTTTTTTGTTTTTTTAAAGAAAATAAATGGCTCAGAATACAAGATAATTACTTTTGGCAGTGAGTGAAGGCAACTATATTGTGAACAACACATCTATTCAGACAATCCAACATGTTACACTCTGCTTCATTCTTCTCTCTTGTACTTACGGCTAGAAGTTTTATACTCTACAGTAATTTTTAAGCTTTAAAAAAGCTAGAGATGCTATCTCTGGATTCTGCCGAGAGAGGGAGAAAAAAAATTAATATCTTTGAGGGGAAGACACATTTAAGTTAAGAGATCATTTCACGTTTGTAAGATGAGGCTGTGGAGATAAGTGGGGGTCTTAAATTAGTGCGGTAGCGAGATTTAGCAGCTGACACATGTTTCTAACATTTGGTGCTTGGCTAGATAAGTGATATCAGCGACGTGAGTGCTGAAAAATAAGTTGATTATATTATTAGACATTAAATATGTATATATATATACAATCATATAATAATAGTTTATTAATTGTATATATATATTTAAATAAGTACTGGGCAATAATGTGCTATGTCAAGCCCTTATTATTATTATTATTATTATTATTATTATTATTATTATTATTATTATTATTATTATTATTATTAGGTGTTATATCTTATGACAGTTCCATTCCTTTTGTCAGTGAACTTAGATCGCAAATGTACCCTGTCCTTTGCCTCCTTCAGCTACCGGAATTTTATTATTTCCTTCAAGTCATACACTATACACATCCTCAATCTATATTTGGTTATATACTTATATAAAATATAGTATAAAAAAGAGAGATCATATTTAATCACTAGGTCTTGAATTTTTATATTTGTCGTACTTAAAATCTTAGGTTAATTGTGGGATTAACATCAAGATAAAGTTCTTGGTTAGCCATACGCATGTACCAATGATTAAGTTGGGGCCTTCCCTTACACAGCTTTGACTAAATAAATGTGTTTCTTTTATAGTGTAGAGCTGGTTTTTAATTCATATATGAGTGAAATAATAAATTGGTTCAGACACTCATACCAGAATCTACGTGAATAATGCATCAATATTTTCATGTTAGTTTTCCACTGACAGAAAAGTCAAAGCTTAAAGCTTTAATCTTTGATGGTTTTCAATTCTTCTTTCAAGCAAATTATATTTCATTTCTAATAAACTCTAACTTTTAAGAAAAAAGCGGACAACCCGAACTGATAGTAAGTACGTGTAGCATGAGGTAAAAAAAACCTTTCAACAAATTTAAGTAAAATACCTCAAATAGTTTAAAAATAAATCAAATATTTAAAAAAAGATTTGACCTCCACTAGAGCTTCAGAGGTAGTGAATGGAAACTACTATTTTGATAAATTCGCATACCCATAAAATCTAGGGAAAAAAAGCATTGATATATTATTTCTATAGGTACGTATTCATGCGCATTCATTTATAGGTTGAAAATCTATACTACGCCACATATTGTATGTAGTATATTGAATCAAACCATTATCAATTGAAATCAATGTGATTGGACCCTAAGGCAAACTTCTCAAGATAGCATACCATAATACATACCATAGATACATACCAATAAATTAATGTTATCAACATAAATATAATCAAATGAAGCCATGTACGTAGACTCTCTGTAAGCTGTTTCTCGCTAAAAGGGTTCACCATAAAAATAATGGAAACGCGTCACCTCTCGTGGTCTGAGAAAACTTAGTGATACGTTTCCTAGAAGCCAATTACGATTTCAACCCAACGTCGACATTAAGTGTCATGAACATTTTGTTCTAAAATGGAAGAAGATTTATTTTCAGTGACGCATGGTACTTTTTCAAATGCGAAAATAAAACAATTGCATTATGACGCTGCTGCCAATACTTAAAAGGAAAATATTCTTAAACAGGTACTTTGTAAGGTGGCATGGAAAGGGATGCTAGGAAAAGCCAGTGTTTGTGCAGTTTTTATGGTAAAACATTTGTTGGCAAAAATAAATAAAATATTGCTCCAGTACAAACGTAGAGATACATTTATTCAAATGGTGACCTCAAAATTTCTTGAAATTCTGTCAAGGGTGTTCTGGAATTTAATTACAACATTTTATCTTCATTTAAAAAAAATTTGTCATCTAATTCTGCTATACTCATGTTGGATATACAACAACTGTTGACATCATCATTTAAAGAATATTAAACTTTGTGTGTTTGTATTGTAATATTTTATATATTTTGACAGACAAATTTTCTTTGTAAAAACTTCAAAAACACTTACCTTAGCTCTCGTTCTCTTCATACTCACCTTAATCCTGTGGACTTTCTTGTATAGGGATACGAGTTTGGCGTATTCGTCTCCAATAAATGATTTACCTGATCTACAAATGCGACCACAACGCAAAATTCCGATTAGAATATGAGAAATGTGTGTGGAAATGGAAGGACAACATGTAGAACACCTAATTTAGTGAGAAAGTAATAGATTTTTGCCATATAAACAGGGCTATTGAGTCGGGAAATGTTAAAAATGTACCGACATCGATTCCGGCTTAAAAAAAAAACTTAAAATATTATAACAATATTTTATACATTTTTTTAAATTATATAGGACCAATATTTGTAGTTTCGATTGACAAATTTATTTAAATATAAATTTACATGGTCAAAGAAGCACCTTAGCCCATTCGTTAGTGTACCCACTTACTGAGCTCAGGGTCCCGGGTTCGATTCCCAACATGGCCGAAAAATGTATCATTGGTGAAATGTGAATTCACTTCGATAAATTAACGGCCGGGGATTGGAAGTTGTCCTATACTAGTCTTAAGTTAGATTATAATATAGGCTATGACAGGCCTAGTAAGCAGGTAGTGGAAAATATACGGCTGGAATAAAAAAAACCGCCACACACTGGAAACAGTAGTGGATGTATGTTGCAATGTCAAAGAAGTTTTCCATGAAGCATGGAGCATTTTACTTGAGTAAATTTGTATTACCAAATAATTTACTTTAACTATTTTTTAACTAGTTTGAGTCAGACAGAAAAATATAGGATTCGAAAGTTTGATGTACCGACCCCAGAGCCCAGCATAAAAACCCAAATAACAATTTCTTTTTTATCCTGTTTTTTTTTACCAAAAGACAAAACTCCCTTTATCCGTATGAGTGGGGTTGCAGACCTATGTAATTAAAAATATATTTTTACTCAATATAATGAGTACTACAAGATCCGAAATTTCCCAACCCTCTTCGTGGTAGACTGGTTAGAGCCCCTGGCTGCTGACGTAAAGGTCAAGGGTTCGATTCCTGGATTGTACCAAGGGATTTTTCTCGAAAGAGGAATAATTCCCATGATCACTAGGGTTGTTTGGTTAGTTAAGTTTAAGTTAGGTTAAGATCTCCATTGTCTTCAGCCCTTCATATTCACTATCATCAACACCTCATATCATCGGGATATGGAAAGAGTTTCTACACACACAAAAATATGTAATATTAGTACGTTCGGCCGTTACGTAGACAAAATATATTAGTACTGGCTAATCTTTCCAACTTGGGTACAAATTAGTACAGCCCAAACACGTCATTTATATATATATATATATATAGTAGGTGACCTGGCGGTCTAGGGGTAAGGTGTCAGACTTCTATGCTGGCGGCCGGGGTTCAATCCTCAGTCCCGGCAAAGATTTATCTGATTACCAAACCCTTCCTTCACCTCTGACAAGACATCTTGTGAATGTGGGGAATGCCAGGCCTCCACCGTGGTTCGGATTCCACGTTAAACTGTAGGTCCTCCATTTCATCTCACAATCACCCTACCATTACACATTAGCGTAAGTGCGTATAACCCGAACGGGTAGTAAGACGCGGTGCTAATAATAATAATATATATATATATATATCACCCTATTAATACAAAAATAAGTTTTATTGCCTATATTCCACTTTCATTTTCTGTGAATCTAGTTTGTTTATCTAATTTCTTTTTTCAAGCACTTAGCACAGAATATAAGCTATTAACCAGTGCTCCAGGATTCAATTCTCAGTGCCTCCAGATTTCCTGTGAAGCAGTGGGTCCTGATACTGGGTAAGCTCAGGCTCGGCCTAGAAAACTGAGATTAACACCCGCAGGTTTCATTGTGCTGACCACATGATAGGTTATATCCCCGGAGAATGGAACTATCTTCGCCAACAGACGGCTCCCACTCTTTTGGTATGGTTCAATCGTGGGATTACGCCGTGGAGTCTTTTGCTATCGGCTCTTACTCCGAACTGCATGTACCTCCTTATATTGAAATGAATGCCTTATGGAGAACGCTGTTGCCAGATTTTACCCAATGGAAACGGGTTTGTTACATTCACATTAAAAACTTATTAAATGAAATGATATATCTATTGTGTGCTTTTATACAAAGGGAATTGATTTTATGGTGATAGGTTTGATATTAGATTTGTGTTTATACCGTATATTGGAATAATTTTATCGTTGTTCTTATAATAATAATAATTATTATTATTAGTAGTAGTAGTAGTATTAGTAGTAGTAGTAGTAGTAGTATTAGTAGTAGTAGTATTAGTAGTAGTAGTAGTAGTAGTAGTAGTAGTAGTATTAGTAGTAGTAGTAGTATTAGTAATAGTAGTAGTAGTAGTAGTAATCCACGATAGAACGGAACAACACAAGCAGTAAGTAGGTCTAAACATTTAAATCTGTAAACAGCTATTCTAAAACTTCTTTTTAGATTGTATCCCTTGGTCATGCCAAAGTCTAATGTACCCCCACGATGAAATTTCCCCAAATGATAATTAGTGTCGGGCAATTAAAGGAGAAAATTTCCCTTAATCACCTCGAAAATTCCCCGCTATGTTTGGTTCTCCACCCCGTATGGTCCTCTTTGTTATGTTGCCAATTTTCCCTTGAGAGATGCTTAGGTACCCCTTGGGTCGCTAGGGAATGGTAGACTTTGTGTAAGTTCAAAACAACAGCTATGATTTAACTTTCCAGGAAGACATCAGTTCACATACCCGACCGTAGGGCGATTTGTAGGTGGTAAGTTCAGTTCCTTTATAATTATATTCATTACAGTGTCTTGGAACTGTAGCCGTGTTCAGTAGCTGACGTTAATTTGTAATTCAAATCAGTGATATATTGGAGTAAGGATGAGGTATAATGTTAAGAGTAGAACCAGTATTTTACTCTAGATAAGTAAAAGTTTATAAAACAACATTTAGGGATTTTTTTTATGACATTTAAATTTAATTTTCTGACGATACTGCCTGTATCAGCGCACAACTTACAAACTAACCTGTTACAGTATTAGAAAAGACACAAACTCCTATGGGAGGTGTTATGAACCATAGTATTAAACCTTTTTTTTAAACTATTCTTTAACTTATAAAATCAAATGAAAATAAAATATTTCCAAGAAGCGTGGAACAACCAAAATATATATCGCATTCTCTGTATGCTCCACCAAGATTACTTCTCTATCTTTTAGTGTTTGGTTTCTTTTTTCGTTTGACCTATTTTCCTTCTTTCTCTCTGACTAACCCAGTCCGCTAATCTAAAAGGCGGTAGTGGTGAGAAAGGATGATAGAGCAAAGAGCAGACGCACCCCAAAACTTTAACGCGTAAGATGGTCCAAGTGAGATCTGGATCCCCAAACCGCGTGTGATGGGATCATGTCTTCCAAGACACCGCGGCGTGTGGCATTATGGGGAATCTTCCTTCTTCCCCCACTTCTTTATCTCCCTGATCTACCACCCTTTCCTAGTGTAATGACATGTCGTAAACATTGAGCCCTTCTTACGACGTTACCAGACCATCGCGTCGCCTAAAACTCTCTTGTTAACTTTCTAATCTTCGAAACTTCTGGACGGCGCTAATTTTTTACTGTAAAAAAAAGGAAATTACTAAAATAACTTACTACTTATTTGATATTAAGGCGGCTTGACCATGGAAAAGTACACATATATTGTTAGGATTTGTACGATTTTGCAGATTATAAAGTAATTGAACCAATTTTATAACAGAAGCGTAAAGCTATTAAAAAGGGTTAAAAAAAAGGCTACTTAGACAATTACGCACATGTTTTTCGACGAGAACAAGATGCGTTTAGGCGATTGAGTGTTTTTAGTTTGTAAAAGGATCACACGCACTTTCAAACTAGGTATTATTATTATTATTATTATTATTATTACTAATGTGTAATGGTAGGGTGATGGTGAGATGAAATAAAGGACCTACAGTTTAACGTGGGACCCGAACCACGGTGGAGGCCTGGCATTCCTCACATTCACAAGTTGTGATTAATACACGTCTTGTCAGAGATGAAGGAAGGGTTAGAAGGAAGGGTTTGGCAATCAGATAAATCTTTTCTGAGGCCCAGGATTGAACCCCGGACCCCCAGTACAGAAGTATGACACCTTACCCCTAGACCGCCAGGTCACCAACCAAACAAAGTAATCAGACTATAAGGTTAACCCTCGTAAACACGATACACCTTTAACACGGTTTTTGGCGTGTAGTCCTACCGAGTAGTAACCTGAAACATGGTGCTAGAAACTTTTATAAAAAAAAACACGGTATTGCTGCAAAATAAACAAAATTCTGCTGTAAGAAGCTTTTAAGAGACCGTCTTATCTCCACGGATATCACGAGGTAGGGTTAGTCAAGTTGTGCTAGTCAAGTTTTAATAAGAAGGGCCCTTATCTGACATCTGGAAATTTACTACACCTACTTTCCTGTGTTCATACATTTTACCATTTTTATATATTATAATCAATATCTATAAATAAAGACAAAAAATAAAATGTCACCAATTTTGGCAGATTTTTCCCCCTAAAAGGTCATTCCTATGAATATTGGACTATCTTAATCATGTAAATATTCGGGAAAGGGTTTTTTAGTTACTAATCCTGAAATGAAAGAGCGATAGCTTTATAGATTATTTTACTTCTGAAACGCATTTTCTAAATTGTTTCTTTAATTTGTCCTATCATTGGTCCCTTCTATCTGCAATGACTTCATAGATGCAGAGACTGCGATACATACCACTTTGTATCAACAAACTGATGACTCCACTGCCCTAGACGAATGAAGGGGTTCTTTGTTGTGGCCAAGTGGTTAATTTATACAACACAGTTTTGAATTGCTTCCAAAATGGTTAAGTCTAGCACGTAGGCGCCATCCCAATTTCTTATTAAGACCCCGCAGGCACAAAGGCATATTAAATCACCGGAAATGAAACTCATGATAATTAAATCTCGTTAAAGATGGATATTCTATATGTTTAATAAGAAAAGGGTGACCTGACTGTTTAGGGGTAAGGTGTCCGACTTCTGTGTTGGGGATCCGGGGTTCAATCCTCGGTCCAATCATAGATTTATCCGATTGCCAAACCCTTCCTTCACCTCTGACAAGACATCTTGTGAATGTGTGGAATGCCAAGCCTCCACCGTGGTTCGGATTCCATGTTAGACTGTAGATCCTCAATTCCATCTCACAATCACCCTACCATTACACATTAGCGTAAGTGCGAATAATACAGTAAGACGTGCTGATAATAATAATAATAAATGTTGCATGGCTTATAATACAACCGGTGTGAAAGATGCCTGCATTTAACATGGTTGCCATGGACGGGAATAATGAGGTATTCCTTACCCTTTAAAATTCCTTACCCTTTAAAATTTAGATCAGCGGTATTAATCTTTTTGGGGTCATGAATATATTTAAGAATCTGACAATGGTCATGGGCTACCTTCCCATAAAAATATACGTAAATATACTCACACAGATTGTTGCACGAAATTTATTAAAGTGAAATAAATAAAAGATGTGCAACTAAAGAGTGAAATTTAATTCTCTTCAAAATTAAAAGTCAATTATAAGCGGGTAGGTAGGTTTATTTTTAACTCATATCAACGGCAAACTACTATATAATATGTAATCAAAAGGCAACTACTGTTATTGTGTGTTATTTTTTACACCCCATCCACAGACCTGAAACCCATCTATAATCCCTCTAGGATCCTTGGACCCCAGTTTAAGAACCCCTGCTTTAGATTAAGGCGATTGGCCTTTTTCATTTGGCGTGGAAATGCAGAGCCATGGGAACAAATGGTTACCTTCAAGAAATTTTATTGTTTTGCAATTTTCTTTTCGCAAACGGTTTGTTCAGTTATAGAAGCATGTTAATTAAGTTATACTTTTTATATACACACCTCCTCTGTAGTTTTAACAGTGATCGAATAACGATAAAATTGACATTTTTCAATAGAAAACTGCCGGCTTCGTAACAAAAAATGAGAAAATTTAACAATTAATAAACATCGATACATTATCTTAGAAGGGGTGTTGAAAATATTAACATAAAAATTTCACTCGTTCTCGAGCAAACTGATATTTCCAAACGTATGATTTTTCCGCTAGACCAGTCCGGTAACTAGCGCCATCTACGGTTACAGTGATCCATCTGTTCTTGTTGGCGCGGAAGGAAACTTTGGTCGGTTGTGAAGCCACGCCACGCCTTTCACCCTACAACCCACAATCCCACAAAATAGGTTTAATATTTGCACTCGACAAGGCCAAGGGCCTTAAGCCGATTACTTGTGTGTCCTTGACGTTAAACTCTATTTTTCACTTTTTCACTTTTCTTATTACACATCTATGTTAACCACATTTCATTTACATTGATGTGGTGGGAATGGGATGCAAAATTTTAGATAAAATGTGCCCGCATTCAAGTGGAGGAAGAGTGTAAAATAATTAATGAAAATACACCTTGAGTACTTAGAGATTCTCGGTCTATAGAAAACCAAACTACGTGAGATTACCACCTTAGTCACAATGTGTCCATCATCAGTGTTTGTTAAAATCTCCAAATAGCGTTGATGGAAAAAAGGAGAGGATTTGAATGCTTGTAGGGAAGATATTCTCACGCTTATCAATAGATGATGATAATTTGTTGTTTCTCTCTAATTATTGATAAGTTTTTGAACACAGTCTCCTTGCCGATTCCCTTTCTATGCATCTTCAATCTTTGAGGAATCTAAAACACTAGTTTATAATAGTTCCATAATGAGAGTGTGTGTTTAGTCTTGAGTAACAAACACAGCTTCCATTCAAGCCGACAAACTTCGCGAACAAATGTCTGCTTTCTTAAGGGTAATGAGATTGGAACTCCTCTTAGAAGAAGATGAGATAATAATAGATATTCACCGTTAGCGTTGACTTTGTACAAATCTGAACCAGAAATTTCGCAAAGTCCCATTTGAAAGAACGATCTTTATTAACAATGTAGCGTTCAGAACGGGATTTGCTAATATCAATTATATTAGAAAACGTATCTAAAATTGCATTTTAAATATTTTCTAGAGATAATTTAAGTTTTAGCCCGCTTCAGTGGTCGAACGGTCGAAGGCGTCACTATCATGCTAAGAATGGCCTGTTGATAACGGGGAGATCGAGGTTCGAATCCCAGTCTGGTTTACTGAGGATTTTATTTCCTAAACGGTTTCCCACTCTCAATTCTCACAAATTCTGGTAGAGTACCTATATTATTATTATTATAGCACCGCGTCTTACTACCCGTTCGGTTTGTACGCACTTATGTTAGTGTGAAATGGTAGGGTGATTGTGAGATGAAATGGAGGACCTACAGTTTAACGTGGGATCCGAACCATGGTGGAGGCCTGGCAATTCCACACATTCACAAGTTGTGATTAATACACGTCTCGTTAGAGGTGAATAAAGGGTTTGGCGATCAGATAAACCTTTGCCGGGACCGAGGATTTAACCTCAGACCTCCAACACAGAAGTCTGACACCTTACCCCTAGACCGAGATTACCTATAAATGCGCCCTTCCTCATTCCTACCCCATTAGTGTAATTATCATGTTCGGTATAGCCTGAACAGGCAATAAAACGCGGTGATAAAATATAGTTTTAATCTAAATAATTACTTGAGTTAAAAGCTGTTCATTCCCCATTTGAAAGATTTTTAACTTTTTGGTTGTTGAAAAAAAAGAAGGAAAATTTCAAATTTCGAAATAAAGAACTGGAATCTCTATTTACGACTGAATGAAACGCCATAACGAGAATCATTCAGTAAATTTAACTATCGAGAAAGGAAAGGAGGTGCCTTATAAATTAAAAAATACTAGTGCAAGACCAACATTTCAACATTATTAAAAGTCAGTTTAAGGATCAGTTTCATGGTCAAAACTTAGTACGCCTCAAGTGTGGCGCTATACTAAATACAGGACGACACCTACCTAAACACGAATGGAGGAGACTACAGTAGCCCCATGGCTTCTTTGGTGCTGACTGCAAGCTTTGAAAAGTTACCAGACCAAATTATGTATCCCTACGCCTAACCATATGATCTGCAAAAACGTGTTTAGCAGCTGTCACTTCTGGCGGTCAGAATTTAGGTATATACCTAAATGTTGACTGTCATAAGTCAGTTGTGAGCTGTGAAGCCATGAGGTTACTGTAGTTTCACTACTGACCCATTCCATTCAGCTCTAGGTAGGTTTCGTCCTGCATTTAGTATAGCACCACACTTGAGGCGAATGTAAAACTGGCATTAAGTCATATTTCAGTTTAATTTAGCTCTTATTGTAAGGAGCGTAATGACACGCTACGCGTGTGAGGATAGAATATACTCGTACTCTGCCAGGCGCAAATACATTGTTGTACTAGTAATATAAGTACTTCAGTGTACATTGCTTCTAAGATTCTGTACCAAATTGATGTTCTAAGGTGGTAGACGCACGTGCAGTCAATTGCACCAGGGATTGGTGCAATAATGCACCATGGTGTGGTGTACATTGTACAGCGCCAAGTGACGTGTGTATTGTGTGATCTTATTAGTTGATCGCAAGGAATGGAAAGTAAATATAGATTTTTACGGATAAACCTGACCTAAGTGACAACCAATGTAGGCAATATTAGTATAAGAAAAACATTTAAATTGTTATATGCAATAGAAATTTGATAGATATAAACATATTTTGGTAGATTAGTCAAGATAAATAAGTTGATGGGGTGGAAAATTAATTTATTAAAATGAGTCGAAATTGATTACGAGTTATCAATTACATATATTTTTTTGATTTGTTAGTTGGTGTTGTTACAATATACTTTTTATCTATTATAAAACTAAATTGTTTCGTGAGTATTTTAATTGAACAATTATTAATACCCTATTATAAAAAAGAGCTTAAAGTTCATTAGTGTGTGTTAACAGTCCTGTTTGTGTGTTTCAAAATGTGTCCCGTTTTATTTTTGGATATTCTTAAAAGGGTCACTAAAGTACCCCCCTAGTATAGCTCAACATTCCGCCATGCCAGTATATTTGAGGTGTTGTTTCTCTACTGCGGTCTAGTGTGAATGGAGTGCCGGCGAAACAACAATACATCATGGAGGGTGTTGGGGTGGGGGAAGAGAAACTGCGTCGGAACGACGATGAATGCAAAATAGCGTTTGCCCGCTAAAGTTCGGTTTGACTCATGGGTCAAAGTAGATTATCGTCGTTCATACAACCCTGCTAAATGAAAGAAAATTAATCTATGTTTAATAAACAAGGTGAGAACCTATATTCATATTCTAATGAGTATATTTTCAAAGTAGCCTTATACTGGGCGTCTAGGGTGTTAAGCCGGTTCCACACTATTCGCGAGTGCTAACGAATGTTCGGGTGACTGTAGTGAGTAATGTGGGAGGTACACGAATGGCGAACGGCGAAAGTTCAATCGAATATTCGGCATTCGACGAGTTTCAGCTCAGAAGCGGTCTCTTTTGACACGAATCAAAGGAAGCGAATGTTCGCTAGTGGAGTCTCGGCGAACATTCGAAAAGCCCCACACACTACACTACAGTCGTTCGTGTCGTCTGGTTGCCTACATTCTGGGCACTGTACTAGTTCTATTATATTAATGCGTCTATTGTAGAATTGTCATACAATATATTATGTTGTAGTGCATCATTTAATGCAACATTAAATAATAGTTTTTTTCAATAAACTGGTAATTATTTTGGTAACACCAAATAGCTATGCTTTGATCCTTACCATGTTCCACTCTTATTGAGAGCTACCATTCACCACATACTTTTAATTTATGTTTTCTGTGCCCACTACGCTGCAATAACAATCAACAGAAGTGATGTCATCACTTGCGCGATCTCTTGGGCAATGGCTGACCACTAACGCCAAAGTGAATGATTTGTTCGGATATTCCGGGTAGACGTTCGCGAGAAATGTGTGATGTCCATAGTAGGCGAATATTCGTGTAGGTTTTATGAGAGAATAAGAGTCACGAATGTGGACGAATATTCGGCCGAAACATTCGTCAGCTTTCACGAATAGTGTGGGACCGGCTATACACTAGCCTTGAACTAATGAACAAGGTCACCTTTGATGAGGAGGTTGAAAGTCAACTACAGGCCGGGAACACAAGGGATGTTTTCCCTGGTTTTCCCATCCGCTTCCCACGCAAGTACGACTGTACTACGTGCGCTAGAGATGTCTAATAGCAGAATCCAGCAGACAATCCTGAGCTCAAATTTTTTATTTTCCATTATTTAATTTTTTTTAATACGAAAATTATAGACGTCTATTTAAGTTATTCGACAAATCAAATTACACCATCTATCTTTAGATTAAATATGATTATTTAAAAACTGAAGCGATTATTATCAACAATGATTCCCAAATTTATACCAAATCAACTTTCATGCGATTTTTAATTACGAAAGCTTATCCATCGAGGATGTATCCAAACATTTCAAAAATATTCAAACAATAAGCTGGAATCTCAAGATAAAACTTCTTTCGAAAGAAATATACAGAGTTCAAACTATTATTTTTTTCCCCAGAATAAAAGGATTTACTTTGATAGTTATATTATCAAAGTTAATACATTTTCAACAGCGAAGCCTCAATATATATGTTTAAAAAAAAAGTGGATGAGCTGTCTTAAAAAGTGCACAAAAGTTACAAAGTGTCTTAACTGTCGCTGGGATTTACTACAAACCTTTTGACTTTGATAAGCAAGAAAGCTGTATTTTAATGATTTTTCGCGTTGTTTCCACTAGTTAATATATAAATCATGTTAAATATCTAAAACAAACACGGCTCTCTTTGATATTATTAGACCTACTATTGTTAATTACCATTCCTATGAAGTTATTATTCGTTCGTACACTAAAAAGTATAAATTGAAGCCTTTAGAGAATTGTAGCCCTTTGAAGTTCTTGAAATTATCACGTTGATTGCGTTCTATGTCTGTTACCATTCCACATCAAAATGTGTTCTGGTTACATGGTCGTAGCCCACCTCTCCATTCTCTAAACAGTTGTTATAAACTAAAATTAGGAGTGGCCACGCATGTGGCATAATGTGTAGCCTAAACACAAAACACATACACCAAGTAATAAGGCTTATCTCATGTTAGGTCTTCGTGTTCAAATGAGTATGTAATCGCTTAGTTCGTAAGTTTAATCACAATTTTTACACATATACAGGATGTTTGGAAACTCATAAGCCAAACTGCAGATTTAGATTGTTTGAACCAAAAGCAATAAAAAATATCCTTACACTTAGATTCAGAAAACCATGCTAATACCATTAAATCGTGTTCAAAGTTTCGGTGTACATCACCGGAGGAGCAAAGTTGTTCAAACATGCGTGTACAACAATTTGCATAGGCATTGCAAATGTAATAATGGCATGCACTTTCTGTGATGTAGGACCGTTAATTATGTACCTCGGAACGTATTCGCATCTCTAGTTGGACTGGTGTGTTGTTTACTATTAATTGTGTTATGTTCTGCTGCCGTGCTCCAAGATGTCTAGGTGTGAAATGCCACGCGCCTAACTCCTATTCAACCTGTTGTACACGCATGCTTGAACAGCTTTGATCTCCCGGCACTGTACGCCAAAACTTTTAACACAATTTAATGGTATTAGCATAGCTTGCCGGATGTATGTGTATAGGTATGTTGTATTACTTTTGGTTCAAACAAGCTATATGTGCCGTTTTGGCTATGAGTTTCCCAACACTCTGTATACATACTATATATATATATATATATATATATATTTATATATATGCAAAACCTACCCACTCACTCACCGTATTTCCTCAACACCTGGGACTGGAAATTTGAAATTTTGCTTAGAGGTTCCACAAGTTCATCACATACTACGAGTGAAGAATAAACCTGAGCACGGGACGATTCCTTGATAACTCAGTGGTCGAGAATTAGCACACTTAACCAAGAGTACCGAGTTTAATTCCCAAATCGCGGTTTCATTTTTCAAATTTATGAATATATGATCTGGTTTTCCGGTGACGGTGAAGTCGAAGTTAAAATCCCGGTTAGATATATTGAGAGCGATCTTTACAAAATAAGTATTATTATTATTATTATTAGCACCGCGTCTTACTACCCGTTTGGGTTATATGCACTTAAGCTAATGTGTAATGGTAGGGTGGTTGTGAGATGAAATGTAGGACCTACAGTTTAACGTGGGATCCGAACCATGGCGGAGGCCTGGCATTCCACACATTCACAAGTTGTGATTAATACACGTCTTGTCAGAGGTTAAGGAAGGGTTTGGCACTCAGATAAGTGTGTCAAGACCAACGATTGAACCCTGGACCCTCAGTACAGAAGTCTGCTTTACAAAATGGTTTACCACTCTACTTCCGAACAAATGCTGGTATATAGTCTCAAATTCCACATTTATTATCCTTAACTAATTAGTGTGATTACATGTATGTACGAGTGGTAGGAACCGGAACCAAAAATAAGCGGTATGTTTCTCAAATTGATCAACGAAGTAGTTCCAGATAGCTTTTTTTTCAAAGCGATGCATGTGTTACTACTCATCTGGACTAACCGAATATCTCCCCTGGGGTAAAGATAGCGAAAGAAAAGCTTGTGGGTTGTGTACAAACATTTGCGTTGAGGAAAAGTGAGGAACCAAAAACTATCAGTATACCCATTTCCTATAGATGTTTGGAAAATATAATTGGCTGTGTTCCTTTTCGATATTTCTATTTAAAATCCTTTATTGTTGTGTTCCTTTATTTGTAGACAAACTGTCATGTGAAATAATTGTTTATTAAATCACCGCGTCTTAAAACCGATACAGGTTGTACGCATATACAATAATTACTCTAATGGGGTAAGAATGACGAAGGAAGTATTTTAGAGGAAATATACCTATATTTGCGAGGAAGGAGAGTGGTAAGTTATTTAGGAACCCCCGCCCCCGGTGGACGCGCCCGGAATTAGAACCTCGATCTCCCCATCACCAGGCTAACACGAGAGTGACGCCTTAGACCATTCGGCTACTGAAGAGGGTGAAACACATTTTGTTAGTAACTAGGATAAACAATTATAAATCTAAGTAAACATTTTAAGAGGTCCGCCTAAATTACACTGCCTCAACACCGTTAAAACACGAGGAATTCCGTGTAATCCGCGGTACCCAAACACAGAAATTTACGTACCCTTAAAAGGTTAGGAAAAGCACATCCACCCCTTTTGTGTATGTGTATGTATTGTTACAACGCAAGCTACCCCATAACTCTATTCCTCCACCTTACCAACCGGACTAAAACCCTCCCTTCACAGACCCTAGAGGCAAGGTGTGTTTGCATTCGCAAACCACAAGAACATTCAATTGAGTTATAAAAGCGTGCGCAGAATCATCGGTATTATTCATGAAGTTCGGCCTGTTTCCGCACACAAACCCTCTCCTCCCGCGTCATCATTTCCAAGGGTTTAATCTATTATACAACAATCTATGGATTTTAGAAACAAGTTAACTTGGTAAGGGGGGTAGCCGGAGAACCGGGAATTAATGACATTGTCGATGTTTAAGTCAGCGTTCTACTCAAAGGAGTGATCATTATTTAGCAATAACATAAATAGAATACCGGTAGTTACATTCTAATGATATTCGATTGTATATAACTGAATTGAAAATGTGGAAGTTTGTGACACACAGTTTGTAGCTCAGCGAATACAAACAAAGCGTTTCGCTACAATGTCTCAATTATTTGATATAAACCACCTCATTCCCGGCTTCGTGATTTTAAACGTGTAAATAAACTCTAAGCCCCTGGGTAGATAAAATTCGCTATTTACAATCAGGCATATACGTATGTAGTACCAGTACAGGAACTATAATAAAAATAATCATCGTACTTCGGCAAAAAAAAATCGTCTAAAACAACTTTTCTGTGTTTTAAATCACATGGATTGTAGTATAGTCCAACTTAAGTGAACAGGTTTTTTTTGTAGCAAGTTTACAGCGCTGTACTTTTTGTTTAGATTTTATTTACTTACTTTAATTACTTTTTTTAAAGCCCCGATAACTCTGTCATATTAGCTTTTATACATTCACCGATCATTTTAAATTAAAAATATAAGGTACTTGATAAAACGTTTTATTTGTTTAGGTTTTTTTGGCATATATTTATTATGATATAGTATGGTTATAATGCTAGTGAGCACCCGAACGTATGCACGCCGGACCATCATGTATATATTTAGTTTAAGATCCCTAAAATACCCCCCGCACTGACTAAATGTCTAGTTAAACGGTAGTTAAGTGGTCGGGGTTTAAATCCTGGACTGATTACAGATATTGGTTCCCCACTTTCCTTCCACGTAAAATGGGCAACATTCCTCTTTCCTAGCCAATTAGTGTAGTTATATACATTATACGGCTGTACCGGAGGAGTGGTAAGATGTGATGGGAAAACATTACTTATTTTATATAATAACACTAAATATACAACTAATTACTTAAAATAGAATGTATACAAATAAACAATTAAATAGATAAGCGCTACAAAGGTCACACGGTCTAAAGTATCACCCACAAAATGGATGGGATTACCCAATACGGAGAGGTTGGGGTACTAGTCCCGGTTGAGCGTATTCAGGTGTTTTATCCAAGGTTCTCTCCCTCCACACCAATACTAGCGCACATTTTCAATCAACTTTACCTACCTCAACATGTGACTGATAAATATGTTTGCAGTTAACTTGAACAAGTAGTGAGATGCGTTGAAACAAAACAAATACGGAACTTATTATTATTAGCACCGCGTCTTACTACGCGTTCGGGTTATACGCACTTACGCTAATGTGTAGTGGTAGGGTGATTGTGAGATGAAATGGAGGACCTACAGTTTAACGTGGAATCCGAACCACGGTGGAGGCCTGGCATTCCCCACATTCACAAGATGTCTTGTCAGAGGTGAAGGAAAGGTTTGTTAATCAGACAAATCTTTGCCGCGACCGAGGATCGAACCCCGGTCGCCAGCACAGAAGTCTGACACCTTACCCCTAGACCGCCAGGTCACCTAATACGGAACTAAAGAGATAATAATTTGTCAAATGTCGTCTCAAAATATGAATCTCTTTAGCCATTCTTCGATGTAGTCACCAAGATATTCCATTATTCTGCCCAATGTATCAATAAACAAATAGTTACCATAATATTTAAATACAAACATATCAAAAGTAAAAATGTGTTTTTAAATGACATGTCAATGTCATAAATTCTATATCTACCTTTTCCAAATAACACCCGTTTCTCTTTTGTGTTTACGTAATGAGCAACATACACACACATATATATATATATAAAAAATCTTTCTCGTTCCCAATGAATTCCACCGTTCCAATTCACCTTTATAGTTTTATTTCCGTCACTGCCAACATGTTTTGTATGACATGTATGATGTGTATGATGTGTATGATGTGTATGATGTGGCGAACACGCCCCTACGGTCTACGACACATACAGGGCTAGAATTAACCCACTCAACTTTGTACCAGTATGGAACAACCATAGAGAGAAGTTATAACTACTGACATTTCTACAACCATATAGTGTATTAGTCCGGTTTAAACATTTTGGTAGTTATTAAAACAATTTAAAAAAATCTATGGTTACTTAAAGTAATGTGATAAGCAAATGTTTCTTTTCTATATTATAATATCAACACCTCTAATGATATGATCACATTATCGTTGTAGCTTACTACAAATAAATGTTGAACGCAAAAAAAAAAGTTTCTTCTTACCAAAATTAATTTATCACGGGCGTTTATTTTTTATTAATTATTAGAGTATATATCATCACTTGGTTTTATTCGTCATTAGTAAAATATATTAAAAATATTGAAACCTCTGATTTTAATATAAGTGGTCGTCAGAAAATTTGGTTATACAGGATTAAAATTAATTTATTTTCCATTGAGTTGTTTAAATTAATTGTTATCTAATAGTTAAGAAGATTCTACAAGATTGAAAAAGATGAATGAGTGTTGTGAGCAAGAGTACAATTTTTTTTTTAGTAATCAAACAAGAGATGAATAAGAAAGAAAAATAATTAAACCAGAGTGTGGCCATAATAATACAAGAATGATAAGGAATTTAACAATAGTGCAGCCAGAATAATACAAGACTGATAAGGAATTGAACAATAGTGCAGCCAGAATAATACAAGAATGATAAGGAATTGAACAATAGTGCAGCCACAATAATACAAGAATGCAAATAAATTGAGCCAAGGTGAGACATGAATAATATAATAATGGCAAGGAATTGGACCAAGATAATAAAGAAATAATACAATAATTAAAATAAATTGAACCAGAGCATCCAATTCAGCCCTATTAGCCAGCTCCTTTTATAACCTCAGCCGGGACAAATCTCAACGCTTTCAGCTTATATATTATTATTATTATTATTATTATTATTAGCACAGCGTCTTACTACCAGTTCTGGTTATACGCACTTACACTAATGTGTAATGGTAGGGTGATTTTGAGATGAACTGGACGACCTACAGTTTAACGTGGAATCCAAACCACGGTGGAGGCCTGGCATTCCCCACATTCACAAGTTGTGATTAAATATACATGCTATTCGTTACTAAACTTGAATTTGAGCCAATGAAGTTTTTTTTTAGTTTTTTCAGATTTGAAAATGTTCCCGAAATTATATCTCTTTCACTAAATTATAGATACGAGCGCCCCATCACGTCCTCCTCTGGATTCACCCCTGTTATAAGCAAATGGAATTGTTTGGTTTGAAAATGCACTAAGGAATAAAATATAACATGTATGCTATAGACTATACAAAAAAAGAAGCAAATGCAGAATGAAGAGACGATGTGTGAACCTTTGATAATATTTTAACTCGGTCGGGACCAAAAGAGGTAGGCCGACGCCTGCTGTCAACCATACTACAGTAGCCCCCATGGCTTCTTTGGTGCTGACTGACAGCTCACAGCTGACTTCACCTAAATTTTGAACGTCATAAGTGACATCTGCTAAACACATGTTTTTTGCAGATCATATGGTTCGGCATAGGGATATATTCCATTCACGGTAGGAATTACTATCTGAAAGGTCTTTTTTCCTACCAATAACCTACTATATAGTAGATTTATGGTAGGGAAAAAGGCCTTTCAGAAGTCAATTCCTACGGTGAATGGAATATACATAATTTGGTCTGGTAGCTTTTCAAAGCTTTTAGCTGTCAGCTGTGAGCTGTCAGTCTGCACCAAAGAAGCCATGGGGGCTACTGTATTATAGAGCTGCCAAAATTGTAGAAGGTGAGAATGACATATTCTTCACCCGTTGATCCGTGAGTAGACAAGGACTAGAATTAACCCACTCAACCTTGTAACCCACCCCGAACCTTGGCCCGTCTGTTCACTTCACCCCCTTTCCTCTCTCTATGTCGCTGGCGACCTGAAATAATGCATACCCGTGGCCATCATCAAATATTCAAATGGGGCGAGGAGGGTCGTGTGGGGCAGTTGAGATGAGCTGCGACCCTGAAATGCACTGGTCAACCGCACAGATTGTCATTCGCATGAAGCTGCCCTGCACCTGCTCGCTACACCATATTAATATGGATGTGTCATTTTATTTTATTTGGGATTTATTTATTATTATTATTATTAGCACCGCGTCTTACTACCAGTTCTGGTTGTACGCACTTACACTAATCTGTAATGGTAGGGTGATTGTGAGATGAAATGGAGGACCTACAGTTTAACGTGGAATCCGAACCACGG
>CABFOV010001140.1:109690-120455 GCA_902141375.1 Timema poppense
CCGTTCGGGTTATACGCACTTACGCTAATGTGTAATGGTAGGGTGATTGTGAGATGAAATGGAGGACCTACAGTTTAACGTGGAATCCGAACCACGGTGGAGGCCTGGCATTCCCCACATTCACAAGATGTCTTGTCAGAGGTGAAGGAAGGGTTTGGTAATCAGATAAATCTGTGCCGGGACCGAGGATTTAACCCCGGCCGCCAGCACAGAAGTCTGACACCTTACCCCTAGACCGCCAGGTCACCCTATTTGGGGGTTTAACGCGCGCTTTAATAACCAAATGATTTCATCAGTACACAAACTATAAACTTACATAATTCTAGAATAGCCCGTTTCAGTATCCGAATGGTCTAAGACGTCACTCTCGTGTTAGACTGGCCTGCTGAAGACAGAGAGCTCAAGGTTCGAGTCGTTACTGGGTCTAATATGGGTGAATTTATATAATATTTTCACTCTCTCCTTCTATGCAAATGCTGGTATCTCTATAAATTTTCCTTACTCATCCTTACCCCATTATAGTTGTTATTATTATACATGCGTATAACCCTAAAAGGTTGTAAAACGCTTTGATAGAAATAACAAACAAACAATTCAAGAATAGACACAGCACCCAGAACTCTATTCGTTAATTCAACGTTGTGAAAGGGCAAGATTCAATTTCATTTTATGATACTTTTTTCGGTCATGCCAAGATTCAAACACAAATTCTTTATCTAGGGTTGGATCTTAAGATATATATATATATATATATGTGTGTGTGTGTGTGTGTATGTTTTAGCACCACGTCTTACTACCCCTCCGGGCGCTTCTGCACCAATTACGCTAATGGTTTTAGGGATTAGGACTGTTACATTGATAGGAATTGTACCCACATTAGCGTGGAAGGAGAGTGGAAAACTATTTATGGAAAATTACCCTCAGTACACCTGACCGAGGTATGAACCTCGATCTACCCGTCATCGACAGCCTAGCCTACTCCAAGAGTAGTGCATCAAACCACGCGGCCACCGAAGCGGGTGATTTTTAATTAACCACATAAATTTTTCTAACAAAATGAATACCGTTGGGTTCGTTCAGTCTTGTGAGAGAGAGTTAGACATTAAATAAAAATTGAGCAAGTCATTATTTAGAGTTTTATTGGGTATTTCCTTTTAGAGATTTTTCCTCATTTTTCCAGAAAAAACAACAAAGCATTAAAATATAAAACTAAGAATATAGTCATATGTGTGACATTATTCTAAACCAAAGGTGGGGAACCTTTTGACATTGGAAGGCCGCATTTGACTTTACAGATTTCTCACAAGGCCGTACTCTTTATGTACTCACAGAAAATTTGGTCAAAGTTATAAAGACGTAATTTAACTTATATTTAGCTAATGCATTTTTATGAACCCATAAAGGAAAGAACAGTATATAGGTCTACAATTTTTACTTTTTATTCAACGAGACAAATTTAATTTTTTATATATTCATTATATATTCAAAAACGAACCCCTGTTTAAAACAGAATACATAACACCGAAGGAAGAAAACAAATTGTTACTAATATCACGAACCACTATTAAATTATATTAATAAAGACCGAACTTACTGTAAAAATATAATTTACACTTAGCATGGAAAACTGACCACAAAATATTGAGAGATGTTTAAAAGAAATTAGAAAAAACACAAAGAAAATAAGAATAATCGGAGCTCACGAAAGATATCAAGATGAATTAATGAAGTAAAAGAAAGAAACCATAGATCATATTCCACTGGTTTATAAAGAGGAAACTATTTAAAATACAGCTAGTTCTAGGTGGTGAAATACCAAGCTTGTATACGAGAATCAAATATAATCATAGACGTGAAGGTAAATAGAGATAGAATGAGATCCGACAGATTCCGGATGCCGGTCAATCCGACAGTTCAACACGATTGCATCGATTACCAATAAAGCATGCAAGTTGGAGCACGAACACATACCCAGTAGAGCTTACGGCATTCAGTGCATAACACAGGTGCAAGAGTTTCCGGCTGGATAGCAGATACATCAAGCATGAGGTTGCGATACAAGTTGGAGGAATTCCTTTAATTGATTAACATCAATTAGTTATTATTTAATTATATGTTAGAGTTTTGCAACCTCTAACTTTATACCTCGCTTCGGTCATTGGATACCTTAACACACAACAAGTTAAACACGATTATTCAATAAATGTAGGTACATCTGATAAAGTTCGTTTGCAGTTGGAATGTACGGTTTAAATAGTACTCCTAAACATGTATACTTCGCTAACCTTTGTCATGTTCGTTGTCCATAATGTAAGAATCTACCTATGTGAACATATTCTGTATTCATAATGACGTACATATATATAAAGATCACTATTTGTGTTGCAGATTATACCAGTGCCAAGAAATAAACTTTACAATTCTATAAAATAGTATTGAAACCCTGAATCAGACGTTTTGTGTGTGTTAGTTAAGATTACTACGATATAAAATCCTGAAGCTCACTGTCAAAACTATAAATAAATAGTACGGAACTCCTTACAGAATTTCTCGCTCTATTGTTTGAAAATGAAGATATTTATCCAAAACTCGTAATATATGAGAAACGAAATAGTATACACTAGCATAAATTGCACTATACTTAAGATATAACTTTTTATTCAGCCCCGGTTTTAAATTTTATAATTTTGTTTTTAGAAATTAATGTTCTCATTTGTATGTTTGGACCGATAAAAAAGATCAATGTTGGATCCACAAGGGTCAACACTTCGTATTAAAATTTAAACTTCCGGTTAAAATTTTCGACCTTTTATTAGGTGTTGAATATCTTAATTATTAAAATTCCTCATTTATAAATTTTGACCAATAAAAAATGTAAATATTGACTATTGAGTCTAAAATGGATATAGATCATTGCTGTACAAACATTTCTCCTTAAAAGTTTAAGGAAAAGCAACATAAACTTTTAGGGACTTACTTAAATTTAATTAGTCTATGGCATTGGAAAATTATTGCGTTAAAAATTAAGTAGTATCCCTTGACAACTAAAACTCACAAAATTGTATTAATATATTTGTCAATATCTCAGAAACTGTTAGTTTTATACAAATATATTTCTTTAAGAGTTTTTTTATTTTTAATATTACTAAATAACTTTTCACTATAAAAAATGTAGTATCTCAAATAGTTGCGAAGATACGGAAGTATATGCCTCTGTAAAGTACCCTAAAATTCATTTTCATGGTAAAATGAAAATATCCAGTTTATGTATAATCTTAATCAACACCTCTAATTACGAATTTTAATCAAAATCGTTATAGTCGATTTTGAGAAAATATATTTTTTCTCTTTTCGCCCTTTCTTAAACTACTCTTAATTTTAAGTTTAAAACAACCCGCCTCGGTGGCGTAGTTGGCTAACGCACTAGTCGTGTTGAGCCCGACTGCTGAGGACGTGGAGATCGAGGTTCGAATCTCGGTCGGGTGAACTGGGGGTGGTTTTCCGCTCTCCCTCCACGCAAATGCGGGTTCACGTACTTTAATTCAACCTTTCCAATTCATAATCCATAACCGTAATTAGTACTTAAGCGTATAACCCGAACGGGTAGTAAGACGCGGTGCTAAATAATAAATAAGTTTAAACAAACACACAGACAGACGTCTTTACAAAGATCACTTTTAGGGTTTGGGGGGTCTTGATACGTTGACATATATAAAAATTTTAGGTTAGATTTTCTTTTGCGGTCGCAATACTTTTACCTTTTGTGTTCGAAACGTTAAAAATATATCTACGTATAGTTTAAAAGTTATTGGTTTAATAAAAATACGCTTCTTCTAAGATATTTGTATTATAAAGCGGCTTACATATTTGTAACAATAAGTAATTTCATATTTCAAATAGTTTAAGAGATATTATATAAAAAAGATAATTTACGCATCAGACCGGAGCCCTTAAAGACATTTTGCCGAAATATTGAGAGAAGCTATTTTGCTTAGAATATTTATAAATATTAAAAATGAAATTTATTCAAAATCGTCAGAGCAAATTTTGATAAAATCGACTTTTTCTCTTATTGCTCTTCAATAAACTATCCTTAATTTTAGGGTTAGATATCTAATTCCAAAAACCCTTCGGGGCAACCCTATGAAATCCCTATATACCAAGTTTTAGCCCAATTGGTAAAATAGTTTAGGCTCTAGTTAGAGGTACAGACAGACGGAAAGTCAAAAACTAATTTTTTTGTTTCGGGGGGGTCATGAAACGTCAAGATTTATCAAAATATTGAGTTCGATTTTTTTGACGATCACTATACTTTCTCTACCTGTAAGATAGCGAGAAAGTAAAAAATAATAATATGAAATAATATCAAAAGCGTATGTTTTGAATACTTTATTTTAAAAAAATTGGTAGGTCATACTTTTAGCAATTCAACACTAAAATCCAAATGGAAACTTTACCACAAAAATATTTTAAATTACTTTTCTTCATACAAAACAAATAGATTTTAAACTTGAGTACATTAAGATGAGCGATTTTAGTGATCAGAATAACTTTTTAGTGATGATAGGCCTATAATTTTTAAATATTTAGTATTGAAATTGTATTAGAGTATTGGATCTCTGAAATGTTGACGTGAAGTTATATCTATAGTTCAAGATTTGACATGACATGACATGACTTGACATGAGACAAAATTACAAAGAGGCCTACCATGCGGCCGAGCCCGACGAACCGTAATAAAGCTGAGCAACGCAACTACACAGGTGTCAATTTAGATTGCATTCTTGAGAGTTTTTAATTAAGTTTTTATGTTGGTAGGAAATAATATTATTAGCTTCATTCTGGTCGTAAATACAGTCAGTTAGAAAATCTACTTGCACTTTCAGTTTAATAAACTGTTTGTCATAAACATAAAATGTTTTAAGACATATTTAAAACTAGATGGTGTACCCGTTATTCGCGCAGGTAATCTATAACGTAGCATTATTATTTTTAGCATATAAAACACACCAAAGGGAATTGTTACCAAATCATAGATTATGTTTAAATAATATTTCTTTATTGTGTGATAAAAAACGAAAAATTAGGCTGACACAATATCAAGATAGAGATATAATCTGAACATTTTTAAAAATTGACATTTATAATTACGTTTATTACACCCAATAATTTAAATATATGTATTAAATTTAAAATAATTACTTTGTAATTATTTCAGTAATAGATAATATTCTTTGTTTCTACCCACCCTGCATTACTAGCCTACTACCCGTGCAGGATATGCCAATATTTTTTTAGCACTGCGTCTTACTACTCGTTCAGATTATATCCTATTAATTACACTAATGTGTTGGGATGAGTAAGGTTGAACTTAGTGGAAGTGTGCCCGCATTTGTTTTGAGGGCAAGTGTAAAATCGTTTAGTAAAAATCCTCCTTAGTCCAGGACACCGGTATTTGAACCCCCGATCTCCCCATCATCGTCAGTTTAGTCTATTGCGATAGTGACGCAATAGACCATTTGAGCACCGAACCGGTTATGCCAATTTTAATTAAGTCATAGAGATAGGAATAAGGAAATTAGAATTGAGAGAAAATGTACCCAAATTTTCGTGAAGGAAGGATATAATCCCATTCAGCGAAAATCACCCTCAGCACACCCAAACGAGAATCAAACCCCTACCTCCACAACACCGAGAAACCAGACTAGATGAACTTGAATTTTAGCCCGTGTTCCCACTGATGCGAGCATATGATAGGACCTTACAAAATATTCCCCCAACATGAATATGTTTCTGTTACTGACTATCCACAACGAAAACAGTCAAACTCAATTTAGAATTTCAGTAAAATTCATACGTTTCAAAATGATCACATTTCAAATTAATAAAGAGAGAAATGATTTATGATTCATTATTTGACTTGCGTATTTCAAACTTGGACTGTAGTTAATATTAATGCTTTCCAATCAGCTAAAAAGGGATGAGTGTACATCTTTCACTAAATTATTCATTCAGTCATTCAGGATACACACATCCAAAGTTAATAGAGCTAATGAAGCTCATAATAAAGTACAGATGAATAAAAACAATAATAATTATTGTAAAACATGGCAGACTTTCGGGTGTATACCATTACATCGCAAGTCCATTACATCGCATGTCCATTACATCGCGTTTTGGGAACAAATACATTGCAGGAGACCTGCAATGTATTTGTTCCCAAAACGCGATGTAATGGACATGCGATGTAATGGACTTGCGATGTAATGGTGCCCACCCCAGACTTTCAGCTACTAATAACATTGACTTTTTTGGTAGTGCTTAATGTCTTACTACCCATCCGGTCTCTCCATATAAACTTCTTTAGATTAATGGCCTATTTATGGATGAGTAAAAAATAAAATTTAAAGCAGTGTTTCTCAACGTGTGGTCCTCAGGTCACTTATGGTACGCGGTGGCCTATCAAGTGATCCGTAAGCTCTCAAAAAGTTTAGTAAGACAATTTTAAATGCCAAAAATTGAATATTAAACATCCATCTTATGTTTTATTTATTTCATTGGTCACAAGACAGCAACATGTATGAGATTTAGAATGCTAAAAGTAATTAAACAAATGTAATTATTATATATAATTTATTAAATTAATTTTTGCCCATATTTATAGTCCTAAAATGAATTTGCCTGAAAACAATGTTTTTTACTGCATAATTTAACCCCTCCTACCCCCGTTCCCACCTACACACAGGTCTCCGTAGGTCCCCTAAGATTATGTTTATTTTGTGGTCCTTAATCCCCTTCATTTTTAGAAACTAATTTGGAAGAAGTGTACATGCATTTGCGTATGAAAAGGGGAGGGAGTGACCTATTCGGAATAAGCACCTCAATAGACTCCGCCTGGATTCAAGCCACAACCTCCCCGAAACCGGCCAACCACCCTTTTACCCACCAATTATCATTGAGTTACAGTTGGGTGAGTAATAATGTCTTGGTCTTTGGCCCGGTATGATCTAAAAGATTGTTCTAAATTTTACGCAGTGCTTTTAAAAAAAAAATATTATCCTCTTCCACTTAAGGAGGGATGTAAGAGAAAGCAAACAACATTTATGGGCAAAATAAATCAAATATTCCTTAAATGACAACGTACAGTTTAATTTTCTACACAGATTTTTAAATATAAGTAATAGTCATTGCGTAAATCGACAAATAATTTTTCTCTTCATTTAAATATTCTATTGTAAAATACCGTTAACCTTATAAAAAATATTCAATAAATGTTTGAATTACATCTTAGAGTGAAACAACTAAATGTAGGCTTATCGATTGAAAAAATAAATCATTTATTTATTTTAGCCAAAATATATTTTTTGTCATAAAAACTTCAACTATTAGAAATCTATGTTCCCTTCCAAGACACCTTAAAAAAACACTTCTTCATTCAGTGCACTTGGATTTTATAGTTTTGGACAATAAATAATTGACACACTGCAACGAGGCCTGGTAATTGGTCATGTTTGATAAGGCATTATATTTAATACTTTCAAAATATAAACATACATTTCATTACATTTCAAAGAACTTATTTATTTAATTACTTTACCTAATAGAATGAATATATAAAACAGTACTGAAGCATTTAGTATGCCTATTTAAATGGAAACAACTTCAAGAGTTCCAAACACTGGTCAGAACTCATGTCCCTGAAAATTTCATGAAATAAATGGTCACTTATATCTAAAATTTCTAAAATAAAATTAATTTAAATCTATCAGAACGCTTTAGCTGTAGCCTCAGTTAGACATACATACAACTAGAAAGAGAGACAGAAATGTAACAAACATATTTTAGATTCAAATAAAACGTAAATATTTATCATTATCTGGAGGTCATAAATGTTTATGGTTGTAATAATACTTTCTCCATTTTATAAAGTGAAAGAGAGCTATATCAACTATCGGATGTCTAAATGGATTGTTTTGAAAATTCAAAATCGAGAGCCAAATTGTTATTTTTGTTTTTATCAGCGACGTATCAGGAGAGTTTAAGTTATTACAGCCTATCCTAGAATCCTCGGGACAGTTAACATCCTAAAGCAAAGCCACTCCCTAGCTCACTCAAACACGTCGCAGTAATGGAGATCATCCTTTTCCCTTTCAACGCCTTTGTAACTCTTCCCATCACCAATGTTTTTCCACAAATAAAACAATTCACTTGAAGTGGTTGAAAGGAAATAAAAGACATTTGTGATTGGGGAGGGTAAGGGGATATCTTTATGACTCGAGCTTCACTACTTCCTTGTGGAGGAGACGCGAGGCTATATAGGAAGGTTTGAGTTTTTTAGACAACTTATTTATAAATGGGTTAGTACATTGTTTTCTGTATACTAAAGTAGCCATTGTTTCTTTATCAGCATTTTTGGAACAGCCATTCTGATAGCCAGCAGCCGTGGAGATTAGTTGACCGACATTTACTCAGTGCATATTAAGACATATAATCAATTCTTTTTTTATATATATACGTGCAAGTTTACAGAGTCAATGAATTAGGTCTTTGAAATGTAGTTCTATATAATTTAATCGTTTTGATCTTTGCAAATGGATGTAAACTAATCTAATTTCAGAGCCGTTTTTTGATAGGTCTTACCGTTTAGCCACAAGAGACCTCCAAAGAAAGGTCCGCACCAACTTTAAAGTTGCTCCCCCATTATTTTTTTTCGGGGGTTAAAAATTAAAATGTTTAACTTTTAGGAAATTTTTCCGTCTATTACAGGCTAGAAGCCAAATTTCAAGTTTCTAGCTCACCTGGAAGTGGGTAAACATTAATGTCAGTGAGTGAGTCAGCCATGTGGCTTTAAAGTAGTAAAATGTACCGAAACATATGGGACCCACTTAATCAGCGGACAAGAGACACAAAAACAACGAAAAAGTTAATATAAACATATGTCCCATTTGAGTTTGTTTCAGAGTTACAGGCAAGTGGTTTCACTGAATGGTTGGTATACCATACTAGATACCTCTCGACCTGTTGACTAGGTATGTTATATGAGTTAACCCTGATATTTTTGAAAGAGTGCGGCATTCTACGATACGACGTCTGCAGGCTTATATTCAGACTGGATATGGCCATTTTGAGCACTCCCTATAATGTTAATCGACTCCACATTACTGGAATACAAACATGACTATAGCTTAGAAGCAAGGTCAAATGGGACACATGTTTGTGTCTTTTGAAGTGGGGACCACATATTCCGGTTATACCCTATACCGTATATGATGGATATGATATGAATATGATATATGATATAAGATAAGGGCATAGTGCAATCGGTCAAGATAAGAGCCAAGCGCTTAAGTGGCCGAACGGTCAAAGGCAGTAGTTCTTAACCTTTTATTACTCTCAGCCCCCTAAATGTCCTAAAATATTTTCACGGCCACCTAGTTTTTACTAACATATTTATCATTATGATTTATTCTGTAATTGTGACTTTATTTACTGATTATAATAACAAACAAATAAAAAACAGAATTTAACTTACCTAAATGGACCTCTGCTGTTGAACACTTTCAACTAATTTGTCTATTATTGTTTCAATTGTATTACTTAATGATATTCGGATGCAGAAGTCGATTCGGAGTCGGTTTCTCTGCTTCGTTTTAATATTAACCATCCGTGGAAAATCCATTTTCACATAAATAAGTAGAAACAAAGGGCAGCAAATTTTGAATGTTGATGGTAAACAGATGGGGATTATATGTACTATCTGTGCTTTCTATCATCCGTGCTTCCACTGCACTGCATTACCCCGGAAAATTGAGTCTACTGTGCTTACATGCCTACGATCATCGAATTATTTCTTCCAAAACGTAGAATTTAAGAGAATTGTCTTTAGTAACAAGCAAATAACATTTTAAATTATTTTTTCGAGGGGTCCCCAAAAAACTTTTGACGGTCCTCCGGTTAAGAATCGTTGGTCTAAGGCATTACTCTCGGTAGTTAAAACATGGGGATTAAAATATATTGCTACCTTTCAGGGTAGACAGAGTGTACACGTATGGTCAAAATACTGGCCTAGTATAGGTTTATGTAGACTGTTAGATTTCGTTCAATGGAATTATTCGTAAACTAAATACTCACCATTCATTTCAACTAAACCTACGGAGGAATAGTCTTTAAAAAAAAATTCTAACCAAGTGTTTTTTATAAGTTTGTATATATGTCAAAATAATAATAATAAATAAAATATGTCTACATACAAATGCAGATAATACAAATATGCATTAAATTAAACCACCATCCGCGAGAGATAAATGTTTTGTTTAGAAGTCATGTTAAAAGATCGTATCCGCCATGATAAAAAAAGAGTTGAACCTTGACCAGCGTTGTTAAATTCATGGTCCATCGAATGCTCAACCAACTGCGTCACGCCTGTACACCCCAAACCTTTGCATCTATACTCATTCACCGACTGGAAATAGGAATATAGATAAAGAGAGGGATAGAAAGAGAGGGAAATAAAGATAGAGAGAAAGAGAAATGAAGAGTAAGGGAGGGAAAGCGAAAGAGCTGCTACAACTACAACAAGCTAGTGATACAACTTTGTATAGCAAACGCAAAACAAGAATTAAAAGTTAATCTTGAGCCTTGTTTCATACTGAAAATAATCTTGAGCATTAAAATAGTGAAATGAATAATAATATTTAAACTATAAATGTGTCAACATAAAACAACGGATCAGATCTTTACTAATGGGCAGATATTAGGGGGGGGG
>CABFOV010001140.1:120539-132374 GCA_902141375.1 Timema poppense
GGGTTGTGAAAGTAAAACATAACGGTACATCCACTATACAAAGATTTTTTTAAAAAAACCTATGTTTTCTGCTAAACAAAGGAATTATAAGAAATTTTAACCAAATTTAGGATAACCCAAAAAACCTTGTCAAGCTAAGGGAGGTGTGTATTTAATGGATACGAGTTGAATGTCACTTTTATCAGATATTTTCAAAATACATAGTAGGTTGACTTGAAACAAGGAGATGCACTTTACCCATTACTTTTTAATTTATCCTTAGAGCATACTATTAGGTTAATGCAAACAAGGAAGGATTGACACTAAACGGTACAATGCAGCTAATAGGATACGCGGATGATTTAGTTTTGTTGGGAAATAGTGAGCGAGCTGTTTCAAGCAATGAAGAGATTTTATTAGAGGTTAGTAAGTAAAATGTTTTAGAAGGGAACGCTGAAAAGACTTTGGGCCAGTTTCATAGTCAAGTTTAGTACGCCCCAAGTGCGGCGCTACACTAAGCACATGACGACATCTACCTAAACCAGAATGGAATGGGCCAGTTTACTATGCGAGAACGGCCCATTCCATTCGAGTTTAGGTAGGTGTCGTCTTGTATTTAGTGTAGCGCCGCACTTGAGGCGTACTAAATTTGACTGTGAAACTGACCCTAAGTATGTGATCACAAAGAGAACACAGATTGGGGGCAATAATTACTTAGAGATTATTACGAACAAAATTTCATTTGACAGGGTTAATAAGTTTAAATATTTAAGAACAATTAACTAGCAATAACGATATTAGAGTTGTAATTAGGAAGATAGAAGAGTCTGAAAATCTATTCTACTATGCGGTCAGTACGTTGTTAATGCTTCACCTGCTTTCAAGGAATGTAAAACTCTGAATTTACAAAACAATAGTTTTACCGGTTGTTCTCTATGTGTGTGAAGCGTTTGGAAGCTATTTGGCTCAAAACAGGATCAAAATTCTTGGAAGTGGAGGTTAAATAGTGATGAGTTACATACCCTGTACGCATCACAAGATCTTATTAGAATAATCAAGTCTCGCAGATTATGGTGAGCAGGACATGCAGCGCGAATGGGAGAAAAGAGAACCGTGTTCAGTGACCGGCAAATTCAATGGAAAGAAGAGACCATTGGGAAGACCTAGACGCAGACAGGAGGATAGCACTATAATGGAACTTAAAAGCAATAGGGTGTAATGAGGTAGACTGGATAGAACTAGCTTAAGATAAGGATAGGTAGCGTACCTTTTTAAGCGCAACAACGAACTTTCAAGATCCTAATGCCATATAATAAGTATGTGTGAACATAAATAGACAGCAAATAAGTAAATAATAAAAGATAAAAGAGATTAAAGGCACGTTTCTGCAGCTTAGATTTATTTTCACATTATATTTAGTGAAATGATCATTCTGAAACACATTTTTAAAATAATCAATGTACATTATTATAGTTTGAAACACCTGATTAGGCCCTAAGTGTCGATAAAATATATTAACCCTTTCTTTAAAATATGAATATATTACTAAGGTAATACAAACTTCAACCTACTTTCTTCAAATCATATATGTTTGTTTTAGATAGTTTTTAAAAAAGAATGCTATACACCAAGGTTTATAACGTCATAATTTTAACAATAGTGAAAATAGAAGAAATAAACCCGCATTTGCGTGAATAGGAAATAGTAGAGCCACACAGATAAACCTCATGTGTAAAACTTAACTCGACCGATCAATATTCGAACCTCGACCTTACAGTGACCTGCAATCTAGTCTATTTCAACGACATGCACCACGGTACCATCGATACGGGTGTTGGTACTTAGTCCTTTACTATTCCATACCCTTGTGTGATTATTCAATGCCCAATTTGTTATTCTAAATGACGAATTATTTCAATTAAACAAATATTGAAAATGGCAAGCTTAAGCTGAACGAACTCACGAGTTTAAATCGCATTATTTGAATTTTCTCGCTGTGGAAATCATTCTATGTAACCGTGAAAACACATAACCTACACAGCCCATTAAATATATTAATTGAAATAATCTCACGTTTTTGTGTTAGATTGTTTGAGGTATTTAACGTGCACGTTCTGAACCGACTTATTACATCAGCACACGAGAATTTCTAACGGCGAGCGAAAGAGCCAACCAATTTTGCCGGGAAAAATATTTGCACATACCTTCAAAAGTCATTTTACATGCCCCAATCTACATGGGACCAGCAGTTTTACTTCCCATCTTAAGAAGAAAGTTGTGCTACAGGTTTTTATCGCTCAAGAGAAACCCGTAGATCTCGGCTGGGTTTGAACCCACGAACATCGAGTCCTGAGGCGAGCACTTTAACCCGAGACCATTGAGGTCGACACGCAACTATAAAAAGTGGACTGGTGATTATTGGTACTTTCCTGATGGCGAGTTTAGAGGAGGTTCGCGATAAACAGTGTAAATTTTTATAATGGGAGATCAAACGTTGAATCGTTTTAAAACTGGGGAACGAAAAAGTGTAAGTAAGAGGTCTCAATTGCTGCTACAAGTGAAAGCAAGATATCAGAGAAAGAGAAAGAAAAAATGGATACACACAAAAGAAGAGAGAGAACAATATAAAATAATTATGATACGAAGAGGAAGGGGAAACAAATGTGCGTGTTTGTATGTGTCCATGCATGTGTGTGTGTAGCCCTAGAGGATTATTGACACGTAAAGTAGCCGGCCGAGCCGTCGTAGCTTGCGCCGGATAGTCGCAAGCGAGATTGAAAGAAAAAAAAGAGCGGGGATAATTGAGTGGTACAGTTTCGTGCCGCCTAGCTGCGCTGATAACCAATTACACACAACACAGTACAGCAGCAGACGTTGAGCGGCGGCACCAACCTTCCTACTCCGACGGTTAGATCAGTATAGTCTTCAGTTATGAATGAGCTTGCCTTTCCATTCGACCATGAGAATTACTAATATGTTTTGAGTCTATAACATCTTGACTAGAAGGGTGACCTGGTGATCTAGGAGTAAGGTATCGGACTTCTGTGCTAGGGTCCGGGGTTCAATCCTCGGTCCCGGCACAGATTTATCTGATTACCAAACCCTTCCTTCACCTCTGAGAAGGCATCTTGTGAATGTGGGGAATGCCAGGCCTCCACCGTGGTTCGGATTCCACGTTAAACTGTAGGTCCTCCATTTCATCTCACAATCACCCTACCATTACACATTAGCGTAAGTGCGTATAACCCGAACGGGTAGTAGGACGCGGTGCTAATAATAATAATAATAATAATCTTGACTAGGTATTTAAATTTCGGGAGACCTCGTGGTCTAGGGGTAAGGTATCAGACTTATGTGCTGGGGGTTCAATCCTCGGTCCCAGCACAGATTTATCTGATTGCCAAACCCTTCCTTCACCTTTGACAAGACGTGTATTAATTACAAATTGTGAATGTGGGGAATGCCAGGCCTCCACCGTGGTTCGGATTCCACGTTAAAACCTAGGTATTCCATTTCATCTCACAATTACCCTACCATTACACATTAGTGTAAGTGCGTATAATCCGAACGGATAGTAAGACGTGTTGCTAATAAAAATAATAATAATAATAGTTTAAGTTTCAGCCCATTCCAGAAATACCGACCCGGCGTTTACTTTACCTGAGTGTGTCCTTAGTCTACCACGGCCTTGCATATTATGTTCTGCAATTTTGTGCCGTCACTACAATCGGTACAGTCAAACCAAGCAATTCCATGAGACATTCCAAATAGATAGTTGCAATGGTCAAATCGGACACATTAATGAAATTAACGAGTTATGTTAGGTCTAGATAAATTAATGCTAAATAACGACATCGGGTACCACAAAATGAGATTAAATCAAAATTATTGAGGTATTTATATATTATTATAATTATGTCATTTTTCCGTTTTTAAACTATTTATACATTAAAAAAACTTTTTCTAGTGTATTATAGATATTTAATTGCACATACCTCATATGCATGTCAAGTTATACTAAATTTAAGTCATTGGTTTACCAACAATGGTACATAAAAGTATAAAATAGCAAGTTTGACCCCTTATAATTCGTGAACTTTAATTATTTGAAATCATGTAATCAATATTTATATTTATACACTTATTAAAACTGTGCAATACATTATTTATTGTCGAATGACCTTAAGGTAGGTTTAAAGTGAACGACAGTTTTTTTTAAATTATTTTTTGTAACTATAACTTCCTAATGGGTAAATCCTTTGATGCATGAAAGCAACTTTAATCTAGTTTTAACCGGCTTCGATGGCCGCAAGGTCAAATACATCTCTTTCGCAATATTCTGTGTGCCTATGACGGGTATATCGGGGTTCGAATCAAAGTTAAAAGCACTGAGGGTAGATTTACCTACATTGTTTTCGACTCTTTCTACTAGAATGCGGTTACAATTCCTTTAAATTTAACCGTATTCATTCCTAACACACTAGCGTAGTTGGTGCGCCTGCGTATGGCCCGAATAGGTACTACAAAATGGTGATATATATTTATTTATTTACTCTGCAAGAACCCGCCTCGGTGGCGTAGTTGGCTAACGCGCTTGTCGTGTTGAGCTCGACTGCTGAGGAGGGGGAGATCGAGGTTCGAATCTCAGTCGGGTGAGCTGGGAGTGGTTTTTCCTAAATGGTTTTCCACTCTCCCTCCATGCAAATGCGGGTTCAATTCCTCTAATTCAACCTTCCCAATTCCTAATTCAGTAGCGTAACTAGTACTTAGGGTGACCTGGCGGTCTAGGGGTAAGGTGTCAGGGTGACCTGGTGGTCTAGGGGTAAGGTGTCAGACTTCTGTGCTGGCGGCCGGGGTTCAATCCTCGGTCCCGGCACAGATGTATCTGATTACCAAACCCTTCTGACAAGACATATTGTGAATGTGGGGAATGCCAGGCCTCCACCGTGGTTCGGATTCCACGTTAAACTGTAGGTCTTTCATTTCATCTCACAATCACCCTACCATTACACATTAGCGTAAGTGCGTATAACCCTAACGGGTAGTAAGACGCGGTGCTAATAATAATAATAATAGTTAGTACTTAAAAGCGTATAACCTGAACAGGTATTAAGACGTGGTGGTATATATTTATTTATTTATTTACTCTGCAAGATGCGTTTCTTCCATGGCAATCCTACTATAAATTCATAAGGTGTGGTTGTGAAATGGGGGAGAGACGGGGACGCGGGAGGCTCTCTTGAAATTTAGTGATATGGCGATCCCAATATAGATTCATGGGTTTGAGAAAGGAAGGGGGGGGGGGAATACCCTACCAATATAGGGATGTGGTTAGTTCCTAGACTTGCCACCAGTGGTCTATGGGAACGGTAGAACATAAACGTGCAGTCCTAGTGTAATGAAACACGTGTGTTAAAGGCCATCCCATAGGGACATACGTTGTCCCGCTCGTCACATTGTCCGCCAGTAATTGCTCCTACCTAACCCTTTGCTCCACTTTACCCCACACTCCCCTATATTCAATAGCAACCCATGTTACCCATTGATTGAAATGTTCCTCAGTGGGAAAAGGGGAGGGGGAGAGAAGCACGCACATACACATACACACACACACACCCAAGTTAATTTAAATTGAAAAATGGAACTTGTTTGAGAACAATTATCTGTTACATCCCCTACAATGTTCTCCCCCAGACTATATTGTTACTTTAATCTTCGCAATATATACCTCTCCACCTGCCAAACATATTGTACTTTGGATTAAAACTTAATTAGTAGCACACATGTTTTTAAAAAAACTACTTTTAACTACCTTCTCGTGGCAGAAGGAAAGGGGGGCGGGGAGTCGTAGTTTCTTATTAAAAGTTTACCATTATGATTTTCTGGCTTGATGCATACTAAAGAATAATCTATTTTAATTTCCAAGGAAAAAAAAATTTTTTTTCGTATTAAATACAAAATAATCTAATAGCATATCTCGATAGAAAATATTACTATCTAACCCAACCACTCCCTCCCCACGAACCCATATACAGATAATTTCGAACTTTTAGGCAATTCAGATAAAACTAGACGACGTATCGATATTCAGTTTTCTGTATTCTATTTAAGAAAACGGTGAAATTGAAATAAGAAGACAATTTGAAAGAATGTTTTTTTTTAAATACGATAAACTATTGAAATATATATATATTATACTGATCTAAATTCACTGTCGTCAAGTGAGTAATGTAGAAAAATACGATTTGATATGTTTTCTGGTTCCAGAATAATCTTGTCTCTTATTGGGAGTGTCAAAAATATCCCTTCATTGAAGGGATGGTATAAATTTATTTGTTCACTGATGAATGAAAGTTGTTTGGGCGTTCATGTTTTTATAATTTCACTTATTTTACTATTAATGAATTATTATTATTTCACTCTAACCCAGCCATTTCCTTTCAAATGATGTATCTAGATTTTTTTTTTTAAGTTTAACATAATTTGAGTTTATGATACTAATGCTCGCTTTAGTGTAGATGCTTGGATATATTTATATCATAATATAATACGAAAATCAGATTAATATAAATATGCAATTTTTTAAAAGAGAATACAAATATAAAATACATATTAGGTGGTTTACGAGTGTGTTTTACAGTTATATAAATCTAGAAATGGTACATTAAATTCTTTAAAACTAATATTCTAGCAAAACTCATGTGTTTTTTGGTTTGTAAGTTGACACTACAGTTTTATACAAAGTAAAATAACAACGACCAAAAGTCCTTATTGAAAATAACTAGAAACGTAAAAGAAACGGAGTTCCCTGCCCCTTCCCCTGTTCTTCAGAACATCATTCTCCCTCATATATACAGCATGATATTGGAATAGTTGGAGTTCCCGAAACCAAACGAACGCCTTTACCATCAGTGCCAAACTACGCCACGCATCATCCACCCCCTTCCCCCGCGTTCAATCGTACAACACATCACAACGGTACAGAACAAGGGAACACCCTCTCATCCCTGAAATAAAGAGACGCGCATTCTTCCACGACAGCGGCTGTATAGTAGGCTCTTTTAGTATGCCCTTCCCGGGGGTATAAGATGCACTTGGAATGAGGGGCTCGAAGAAGTCGTTGACATGAGGTTCGTTCTTTTCACCCAGAGTGGGAGCCCTCATGGACTAGAAAAGGTAAAAAAAAACCTAATATGGTAAATCTTCTTAACATTCTAGTGATTTTTGTTTTGTTTTTTACATATGTTATATTAAATAATGTGTAAAAAGAAAACAAAAAATCTATCGTAACTTCTTTTTTCATCAAACTTATTTTTGTTAGTTTATTGCAACATTTTCAAAAATATGTTTTTTGTAAACTGACATAAAAATACTTATTTTCTTAAATAAAAAAAGTATGGAGTATAATTTATCATGTTAAAAATTCCCCAGATACACATTTAAATAAAATCATTAAAGCTATTTTCTAAAAATTTCAGATTTTAAAATTACTAGTTGGTAAATACTATTTATTTTGGAGATAGAATTAAAATCATGATTTAAACTCGAGTTATGACCATATAATATATTAATGGATTTAATTTTTAAAATTCCCTGTTTTTCTATTCCCATTAAATTATATTTTTACACAGTTTGTGTTAAGCTAGATACCATCTCAGGCGCCTATTTTTAACCATACCATTGCTTTTTCTTTACTTTTACTATTTCTCTCAAAACCTCTCTTTAAATAAGTAAACCTACGTATATTTTCTCTTTGAGCAGCCTTTACCCTTACTTTTGACCATAATCATCCTTTATCTCAAACTCCCTAAACATGTTGTCTTATTCTTACATCGTCTCCAAGAATCACATTTTGTTTTTACCCTAGGTTTTATCTTACTTTATACTCTCCGTAAACAGCCCCATCTATTTATTTTGTCTTCTTTCATTATATATTATCCCTTGATTTCCCTGATCTATTTAGTTTTATCTTATTTTATTATGTCCCTTTTACCCTTTCATTCATCTCTCCTATATGTTCAACTATCCTTGCAATGCTCAATACTTTCCCTCAACCTTCTATATCTTTGCGTAGCTATAAGCTTTCCCTCAACCTTCTATATCTTTGCGTAGCTATAAGCTTTCCCTTAACCTCCTAGATCATTTCGTAGCTCTAACCTTTCCCTCGACCTTCTATATCTCTGCGTAGCTCTAACCTTTCCCTTAACCTCCTAGATCATTTCGTAGTTCCAACCTTTCCCTCAACCTTCTATATCTCTGCGTAGCTCTAACCTTTCACTTAACCTTCTAGATCATTGCGTAGCTCTAACCTTTCCCTTAACCTCCTAGATCATTGCATAGCTCTTACCTTTCCCTTAACCTCCTATATCAGTGCGTATCTCTAACCTTTCCATAAACCTGATATCTTCACTTATTTCTACCATTTTATCGTTTTATTCAATCACCTAATCTCATCACCTTACAATTAAACCATATTTCCTTTCTGAACTATCTGAAATATTCTACAAATGTATTATTTTCTAAACGTCTCTAGTCCTTCTATCCATCTTCTTCTCCTCTGATATATCTTTTATCCGCCTTTACTTTGACCCTTTTATTCACAATTAGTAAAAATTAAAAACACATAGTAGAAAGAAGCAATAGAAATATAAAGTAAAAAATAGTAAGTAGACTAAGATAAGAAAATGTTTAAAGTGCAATTTTAATATTTGTACTATCCATGTTCAAAATATATCTATGCTAATGAAATACATTGTTTGATAATTTATGTTTTTCCAAGTACCTATATTAATAAAATGAAGAGTTTATGTATATGTATGTCTGTCTGTTTGTCATGGGCATTGAGAGATATCTATTGCAAGCAGATGCCTGAAATTTCAAAATTAGTTAGTTCCTAAGCACGAACATGTGCAATCTGAAGCCGGGATTTAAAGATTTGAATGATAATTTTTTATAATAATTAAAAATTCAACCAGAAAAAAGGAAATGCTAAAGTTTATTTTCTATCTATTTGAAGCAAATAAAAGCGTTGCAAGGGAATTGATTGCGTAGATACCCAGGGCAACGTCGGGTATTTCTTCTAGTATTAAGATATGTATATACATATTTTATATATATATATGGATGAAGAACTTCACAAACTAAAATAACAATATAGATAAACATTTTTAATCTCCTCTTCGAGAACTCAGCATCCAGCATGAAAGGTAAGTGAGTGACTTCTCCTAGTTTCCTAATTCCACGGTCGCCTTCTCTACCTGTGTATTCCTATTCCCCCAACCATGTAGCGTGGGGCTATGTCGGACTCCAAGCAATATCCCTGAACATCCCTTAAACAAGGTTGGGTTGTAAAGGATGGGGGGGTTGCGGGGTTGGAGGGTATTGATCTAGACTCTAGAGACACGACTTCTGTTGAAGTCTCCAAATATTATATGATATAAGGTGGGGATTAAGGGCTCACCCAAAGTGAGTCCCGTCATCATAAAACATAATTGAAAGAATAAAAAAAATAAGAAAACTTGGACGAAATTACCCGATAGAAAATGAATTGTCATTTATGGGACATTTATTGGATAAAATTATTACATTTTAGCCAGAAATACACATTTTCATACAGCTGCTGTTAGTTTATCAGTACTTAAATAAAGGTTTGCCTATCTTGGATAGTTTAAAATAACAAATGTAGGCCTATAGCTATAATACAGAACAATTTTCATAGGAAGAGCGTTTAAAGATATACAAATATTTTNTCCACTCTCCCTCCACGCAAATGCGGGTTCACTTCCTCTAATTCAACCTTCCCTATTCCTAATCCATTAGAGTAATTAGTACGTAAAGCGTATAACACGAACGGTATAGTAAGACGCGGTGCTAAAAATTGATAAAATGTTTTAATACTAATAGCATTATTTCGTATATGTGTATTAATAAAATCTATTCAAGGTGAAAGCTGCATATAACATGAATTTAAGTATAAATACGTCAAAGTAGATAAGCCTAAGTAGTAACTTTAGTAGATTGTATAAGGTTAAAGGATCGCAAAAATAAAGCCAATACTCTAAGTACAAAGTATTATTTTAAGATAAACAAATGGTAGCCCCCATTATATTTTGTACTTCAAACCAATACTTTTAACTAGAGATATATAACATCTATGTAAATATTTATCTCGATAAATGTGCCTTGAACTATGTAAATATTTGTCTCGATAAATGTGCCTTGAATTCCAATATTTTACGGTAATGGATGGGTCTCTCTTATATAATATAATTTTAAGCCCTGTTTAGATGGGAGGAACCATTTTAAAAACTGATAGTTCTCAGCGGAACTTTACAAAACTACCTAAATTATAACAGCATTTTAAGCGAGAAAAACCTGCAATTTATTAAATTTTATATTTAAAAAAGCAACTTTATGCGTTGTGAGATAAATTTTAATTGTCATACTGTAATTTATGATAAATATCTAATTCAATAAATGTATGAAGTTATATTTACTAAATAAAATACAACCGTATCTTATAACGAGCAAAGCTAATGTTAATCACAGGACTAGTCTTTGGGAAGATTTATTTTCATTGATGAAAAAGCAGTAGTTTTTATTTATTAAATATTGAAGTTTTATTGTTTAGCCAACTAGTAGACTAATAGGTTATCCTTTTATTAGAATATATTATCATTCATTTATTTTAGAAAAATGTTATTGTTGTTTATTGAAATTTACAAAAAAACCTTAATGTTATTATTTACACTTCAGTTAGGGATAAATATGAGCGTTTATTTTTTAACGCTATTGATTACACTTTACATATAGAACGGGCCAAATATGAACGAATATAATTTCTCAGAGTCTTTTGGTACCACAAGTTTCCTATTCATATCAGTGAAACAAATAAGCCGAGTTCTTATATATATATACACGCTTGTCGTAGAATTTGTGCTAATCAACCTATTTTTAGGTATTTTTAATTACTTACAATTTAAGATTATTTTGGGATATTTGTGAAGATGACCTTTGAAAATATTCTTGGGCTAATGCACACAAAATTCCTTTGATAATATAATGTTTAAAATAGGAAAAAAGTGTTTCTTAAAAACTCAAGCCATTTTGTGAATTGACAAATCATGGGTGTTGAGTGTTATTTTTAATATTCGTTTTATTACTATTATATCTTTCTGGGTTACCTATATATTTTTAACTAACTGAGATAAGGGTGAGGAAAGTATTACTTTGAGGAAATCTACACGCATTGGCGTGGAGTTTGGGCGTTAAACCCTTAAAGGGGACAAAAACCTTTGGTATACCCGGACGAGATTCGAATCCTGATCTTCCTGTAATTGGAGATATAGTCTTTAACGATAGTAACGATTTTTGGTTCAGGCGACCAAGATGCAGGCTGTAACAAATATGTGTATGTTGAAATGGAAAAGGGGAATCATGAGGATGAGGCGAACAACAAGCCTATTTATTATAACAGTAAATTACTAATTACAAATCAGTTTTAATGAGGAGAGGGAGCACTCATGTTCCAAAAGTTGAGGCGGGTGAACCAGAATAGTATTCACTCTCATTTGACTAACTAAAACATATTTTTTATATAAATATTATTTAGGATCAAAATTGTTACACATTTTTTTATGGTATTAGTGTTATTTTATAGATATAGATAACATCTATAAAAAGTGACAACTAAAGATCACATGACCTGCCTGATATGAATACATGAAATTAGATCTAGTAACTTTACTAGCTATCAGATTTTTATTAAAATAACATCTAAGCAATATTGTCAAGGAGCTGTATCTATAAACAAACCCACAAAATTGCATATATCTCTAAATATAAGTTTCCGTTCGT